>WSYH01002173.1:0-84810 GCA_036426205.1 Ascaphus truei | reverse complement strand
GTCAGAGACAGACAGAGAGAGAGGGTCAGAGACAGACAGAGAGAGAGACAGAGACACACAGAGACAGAGAGGGCGAGAGACAGAGAGGGCAAGAGACAGAGAGGGCAAGAGACAGAGAGGGCGATAGACAGAGACAGAGAGGGCGAGAGACAGAGAGGGCGAGAGACAGAGAGAGGGCGAGAGAGAGAGGGCGAAAGACAGAGGGTGAGACAGGGGGTGATTGGGGGTGTGATTGGGTGGGTGGGGTGACAGGGTAATTGGGTGGGGTAATTAGGTGGGGTGACGGGGTGATTGGGTGGGGTGACGGGGTGATTGGGTGGGGGGACGGGGTGATTGGGTGGGGTGATGTGGTGGGGTGACACTTCAGGTATCCTACACCTACACACGCACACGCACACGCACACACACTCTCTCATACATACACACTCATACACACACTCGTATGCATGCACACACACACCCACACACCCAGCATGTCACACACACACACACACACCCAGCATGTCACACACACACCCAGCATGTCACACACAATCCCAGCATGTCACACACACACCCAGCATGTCACACACACCCAGCATGTCACACACACATCCAGCATGTCACACACACATCCAGCATGTCACACACACACACACATCCAGCATGTCACACACATCCAGCATGTCACACACACACACACACACACACACACACACACACACACACACACACACACACACACACACACACACACACACACACACACATCCAGTATGTCTCACACACACACACACACACACACATCCAGCATGTCACACACACAGACCCAGCATAGCACACACACAGACCCAGCATAGCACACACATAAAGACAGATAGACACAGCATCCTTTGGACACAAGGAGGGAGGGGGGGTCAGGCGGGCTGTGGAGATGGTAATGCATGAGGCAGGGGGAGCACTTACTTCCTCTATAAAAAGCCCTGGAAAGGATTGAGGACGTCACTGCTCCTGCTCATATAGAGCAAACCAGCCAGCCCAGGCGCTCAGCACACACACACACACACACACCCAGCATGTCACACACACACCCAGCATGTCACACAGACCCAGCATAGCACACACACACAGACACAGCATCCGTTGGACACAAGGAGGGAGTGGGGGGGGGTCAGTGATGGTGCGTGGGTGCGTGGGCTCCTGATTGGGATCGATGCCGGGCTGGGAGGGGGGGGGTTAGTGATGCTGCTTGGGTGTGTGGGCTCCTGATTGTGATCGATGCCGGGCTGGGGGGGTCGGGAGGGGGGGGGGGGGGGGGAGTGACATGACAAACCCAAGCATGTCAGTGGATTGACATGTAAAACAAACTGATGCTGCATCAGCAGGCACGGTTTGTCAAGGCAACCACATGTGTGACCAACCTTTAAAGGCAGCAGACACCAGTGGTTGTATGTGTAATGCACGTGTACAGATAAACCACTGCAAATGGTATGTGCTGTAGCAGGATGATTTACTTCTAAGCAGCCCTAAGAATAACAGATACTGGCATGCGTATATCAGTTAGAATCCATGACAGAGGAAACACGCGGTTGTAATCCCAGTCGGGTAACCCATAAAAAACCTGTCGGCGTCACATGCTGCTGCATGGATATACCTGGTGGCTAGTTAACCCCTAGTTATACCAGTACTGTCTGAAGGCAAAAAGTGCGATCAAATAAAGGACTGCTGTAATAGAACTACATAACTATACACATATATAAATATTGTGTTTCCATTACAATATACGACTGCAAAAAATGTGGGAATAAAGAACACCAATACACAGTTGAGGGTAAAGTGAAAGAGAAAACCGGGAGGGGAAAATAAAATTAAATGGAAGAAGACTGAACGAAAGAATATTACATGCATGGGAATATATACGACATGCTGTAGTAAAATAGACCGTATTAATAAATGCATTTAAACTAATCATTGATGAACTACGCTGATCCATGTATACAGAACAGTTGATGTTGAACAGTAATAATTAAAAAAATTACAAAAAAAACCCAAATGTTCATGTCCTCATTCAGGCGCCTTTGGGGGCCATAGAATCCAGTCGGGAATCTCTTCGCTCAAGCTGGAGCAAAAGCCTTTGTGTATTTCTCCACCGGTGGGAGTATGGGCTGTACAACGGGCATTGGGCATTACACGCAAAAGGTGGCTAAGCTGTGCTGTTTAAGCTTAAAAGTGCCTTGCCAATGGTAACAGCCTATTAAGATCATCAGAATTGGTGGGGTCAGCAAAGGGCCTTGCGTATTGTGGAACGATGCATGCATGGCTTTCGTCCTTAAGCAACGCGATGTCTTGCCCACGTAAAGAAAGCCCCAAGGGGAATTTGAAATGTGACTCACAAATTTTGAGAGTCACAATTGCGAAGATCACACTTTAATTGGATAACCTGTAGCGGATGCATATAAAGTGTTGCCCAGCATTTAATACTGGCAATTTACACAACATAACACTTGTGCACCCCCGGCCTTTGTGAGCCAGGTCGTTTTCGCTGCATATTATCCAATGGGCCGCCTTTATGAGGGTATCCCCACCATTCCGACCCGAGATGCAAAAGAGGGGTGGGGCCTCAAAATGTTTCCCGGATACGTTTATCATTCGCCAAAATGTGACAGTTTGCTTATACTGCGTTGTATTGGCTTGAGGCAATCATATATGTTGTTACTAGGTGGAAACCGATCATTTCCTTGGTTGTCACCGTAGGTTTCAGTAGATCACCCCTTGTTGGTAAACGTGCTTGGCAATGCTGATTCAATTTCTGTCCGATCGTAGCCCCTCTCTCTGAAGCGATCTGGCCATTTTTCGTAAAGCTGCTTCAAACTGCGTAGGAGGGATCGCTTGTCATTCCCGTACCAGGAGCATTTGTGAAAAGGGGAGTCCCCTTGAGAGGGGGAGGGTGTGATGACTCTGAGCGTCTAAGAGAGTTATTCTTATATGGTCATTTGTATGTATTCTAGTACACAATAACTTATTTCCTGATATACCACGAGTATCCAGGAACCACTATATTAGTGGCACTGTACTGGTACGGGAAGCGTATGTTTGATGTATGACGATTCACATAATGAATAAATTCCAAACAGATCATGTTCGCCACCCACCCCCTAACAGGAGGAACCCATACGATGAATATAGCATAATATAAAATAGACTCAGCGTGTGGAGACTAATGGAGAAGGTGGTCTGTCATAGTGTCCATATAGATATTCGCATAAGATGGGGCCAGATTAGACCCATAGCAGTTGCATGGAGTTAGGTCCGTTCGATCTGAAGTAATTCTTATGTAATATAAGATCTATGAGAGTCTAAGGAACTCTGACTGGAGACAATCTCCTCCGGCCAGTTACTGTGTAGATGGCTCCTGGACAGCTTCCATCCCCTCATGGTGGGGGATGTTAGGTACAAGCTTTGACAACGTCAAGTGTCAAAGCAAGACAATCTGTTAAATCCAATGATAGTAGCGACAGTTAGTTATGAAGTCCGTTAGTATCTTATACTATGATGACATCTGTAGGACCATAGGCTTGTAGGGAAAATAAACAAACTGTGACATGGGGCATAGTGATGATCCGCCGCCGAGATTATTGGTCTAACCGGCGGAGCTATGAGGAATATGGTACCTTAGGCAAGGTTTGTAGAGTAAGGGAATAATCGGAAAGTCAGTGGTCAAGAAATTAGCCCAAATCCCTGAGATCCAGCCATTATTTCTAGTACCATGGTGATAATTGAACCACTCAAGCTTATATACCGCTTTTGTAGGATCTTGCGGTTTAGGCTTTGAGAAATGGTCCTGGTGGCGAGTTGACCAGGAATCTCATTCGTATGGGAATAGGCCTATTACATGCCTCCCCCCTTTGTCCGCAGGCTTGATGATAATTTAACTTCATGTTGTTGGAGGGATCGTTAATGCCAAAAGGGAACGCTCACTCTTGGAGGATTGTGTGCTAATCTGACGGTTCTTAACTTTTTTTATTTTTATTTAAGTTATGGTGGGTTAGCTAACGGTGGAGGTTTTCAGTCGCCTTTTTCACCCACCATACCTTAAAATGTATGGTAAACCTACCCACCTAAATAGAGAAATATTTCAAGCAAGTAATAAACCAACATCACACTGATGATACCCATCAAAGGTTGATTGAAACAGTGTCTGGAGTGGTTGACTACCTTTGCTAGTCCCATGCTGTGTTTAAAAGCTGTCCGTGAACGGCGATGCATCAGCTATTACATGGGCTCATGTGATTGGATATTTCAAGGCAAAAAGGTGACAATTGTTGCTCATTTGCATGATCATTTCCCGATTTCCTTGTGCCGTGGGAGCACTGTATGTCAGGTGAAAATGGTTGTTTTGAAAAAAACAAAAAAAGAAAGAATGATTCATGCGCTCCTACCAAGTAGGATAAGATAAAATAATATTTCATGAAAAAAAAAAAGGTGGTATTTGGTTTAAAAACCATTTTGGGCCAAAGCATTTCATAAGCTGCATGCCACCGTTCCCCTGAGGCAGGTACAATCTGTAGGACCGAAACGTTGGGTTCGGATGTATGTTTGCTTTCATTAATACACTTTGATTTTTAAAAATTGAGTGCTGTCTTGTTTACCAATCCTTGAGAACGGTAAAGTATAATACATTCTTATATGGGACGGTCACCTGTGGCTTACCAGCACCTATTAGCGTGCACAAACATGCCTTATTTGACTATATATATATTATATATATAACATATATATATATATATATATTATATATATTCTATTATGCAACGACACAGTTATTCGAGCAAATACCCAGTAGGTACCTGGCAGATACCCTGGGAATGCGCGTCTCACCCTGACAAGCCCCGTTTGCGTTGCTTACCAGCTGGGTTCATGCCGGCTGCATGGGCGGATGATCTGTTAAATTGCATAATGATTAGGATTTAATAGGCTGCAATGACTTCCCGCGGTCTACCAGATGGCATGATATAAATTCATGAATGGTAATGCAGTATATATATATACTGTTGCCGTAGTGTAGCCCAGAGGGAATAAAATGCTTCAATCCTTGCTGAAACATAAACCAAATGCACTCGGGCAGAAAACAGTCACCAAAACATCAATACACCCGGGTATACCGAATCGTGGGACTAGCCGAGCTCGAATAAAGTGTGTCGCCAGGTGTATATATATATATATATATATATATATAATATATATAATATATCTATTATATATATCGATATAGTGAACAGAGTCAACTTAACACAGTAGGCTGGATAGTGAATGGAGAGACGCTGCAGCCAGTTCACAGAGTGTTAATCTCCCAGAAGAGAAAGAAGAGCACCACCTGCCAGCCTAAGTAAGCAGGAGGCCTGAGAGACGGAGGTTTTAAAAGCAGGAAAGTGACACACACCGAGGATCTTGTTTTCCCACAGGGAAGGTGGAAGGGGGGGAAGAACGCTCACGGCTAGGAGCACATGCTGATTGCTCTGGTCCCCAAGTCCTGCGCAGGAGGAGCTAGGCTGCGGACAGCTGGGACCCCAACCCAGGATAAAGATCAAGCTCGCTGCGAGTAGTAGTTTGGACACAGCCTGCCTCCCCGGAACCGTGTGTTCCTGTTGCTAATGTGTTTAAAGCTTCCCAAAAACTAGGTGTTTAAAGTTTCCCATGTGTTTCTAGCGTCTTACTGACCCTGGCCGCGAGGCCGTCCGGCCACAGGTGGTGCAGAAGGGGATGCTACGCCTCTGGGTGGTCAGTAGATTGAAGATGTGTTGAGGACACGGAACTGAAGCGGAAAAAAAAATGATTTGTTTGGGGGCTGAACGCCTGGAAGTTAAAGCTAGCAAGCGCTGAGTGTAAATTTTGCCCCGTCGGGATGAAGGATTGTGTGTGTAAGCTAATGCCTTTGCGGAAGTGAGTGAATTTGCAGCTAGCAAGTGCTGTGAGACAAAGTTTGCCTGTCTGGTAAAAAACGAAAGTGACCATGACATTTGGCAAAGCTGTGCCTTAAGAAGCACCAAGAAGGACTTCAAAGCTTGTAAAGCTCGCAAAACTTACGTGTGTTGGCAAAGTGCTGCCTCGGCGGGTGTGAAAAAAAAACAAAAAAACGGGGTTTTAAAAATGGCGCCGTCATTTGTCAGTTTTGCAATGTACATAACCATACCAAACCGTGTCCCTCAGGCCATATGATGATTATGATGACGAAGCATATGTGGCCCGAGAGAAGAGAGATGTACCCGCAGATGAAAGCTTGCAAAAGTGTCAGTGTGTGTTTGTGCCACAGCACCAATGATGTCTCTGGAAATAAAAACAAAGAGAAAGAGAAAAATAACATATTTTTAAGTCACAGAGGAAAGTGACCGAACCACTTGAGGAGGACTGCGATATCAGGAACAGGGTCAGCAAGCCACCGAGGATGTGCTGCAGACCGGTGGGCTGGCAGAATTGAACACGGGAACGGTTGGCAAAGGAAAGGAGGAGCAAAGGGGAGGAAGCTGGGATCTTGATCCAGGAAAAAAGGAGGGCCTAATTTATGCACTCCAACTGCCCAGCGTGATTATGATGTCTGCTAGGAAACCCAATTTGCTAGGAGGAGAAGGCTACTGCCGAGGGTACAGAGGTATATACTCCCAGCTATATCCCCCCCAGTATACAGAGGTATGTCGGGCATTAAGAAAACGAAAGCCTCTCTTGCGGATGGAGTTGGTGGAGGACGGCTGACGACAAGTTGAATAAGGCCAACACCTTGTGCAATTGCTAAAATGGAATCAGAGAGAACAAAGAGTCCGACTGGAGCTGTGCTATCAGTGTCCCAGAGAGATGTGCAAACAACTTCATCAAAGCTAGAAGTTTCTCACAAGCAGCTAGCCACGTCAAAACCAGAGCGGAGATCTCACGCCAGGTGCGGGCAGCAGTCTAAACACAGAGCTGGGTTGTTGAAAGGAAAACCCATTGAGAATGGCCTGAGGGATTTAGAGACTTGTAAAGAAGGAGAGGAGAATTGCTAAGTCTTGACGCAGAAAAATTCAGACTGACGGATCAATCAGTACAAGGTGATAAGAAGTCCACCAAAGCAGGAAAAGTGGAGAAGCAATGATCCCAGGAAAGATATAGAGGTGCAGGAAAGCACTGCCAGAATGAAGAGAGGATGGCAAAAGTGTCTCCCTGACAGACAGCACACACAGGCAACGCACCTTGGCAGAGCAGCTGCAAGGTCATGCAAGTCTGCAAGCAGCAAGGAGAAGCAGCGGTGCCTACAGATGGCTGCGTGCCCAGTAGTCCCCACAGAACAGATGAGGAACTGAGAGCCACGTGTACGCCACAAGAGCTCGTAGGGCCGAGCCTGGGTACTTGAAAGAAAGCCCAATGAACCGGTCCTAAGGATGTGAGACTGTGAAAATGGAGAATATCAAATGAGGAAGAGGTTTAACCTGACTGGCTGGTCAGTGATGGGACTGAGAAGCTTCACAAGCGCAGAACGTGAAGACGCAATTGGCGCAAGAAAAACATGAAAGTACAGGCTGTCTGCAGAATGCAGAGAAAATGCTGGAAAAAGGAAATTTGGCATAGCCCTTGGAGCAGAATGAAGATCACGTGAGCGCCACAAGAGCCTCGCTGGAGGCGGAGCTGAGCTTAGAAGCAGTGACTTCTGTGTGAGACGGGTATGAATCCAGGACAGGGAAGGGAGCAGGATTCAGGAACACCCAGAAAAAAACATACAATAAACACAATCATAGTGTAGTGGACTTATGGACAATTATGGTCAGAATTCAAGAGAAACTTGGATCTTAGTGGATCGCCTACTTACAAGAAGCAGGATAAAAAACAGCGTTTTTATAGTAAAGTGGCATAATATATTCCTCCGCTAAGAAGCAGCATACAGCAAGTCACTGATGATTGGTAACGCAGGATAGTGTGATCGCCGGGGCTTTCGCTCTCACAAACCAGCAACCGCATTCATTACAGAGAGAAGAGGGAACACATAGGGTGTACCAGGTAACACTAAAATTTTTATCGAAGAAAGCATAGAAATGTGTACTACAATGAACGTGTGAGCACATTCACATAAAGTTCTTGCGATATCAGGCAAGCTACATACACGGCTGTGGCAGTGGAAATGTCCTCCGCTCCAATCAGAAAGCCCCTCCTCGAGGGTGCCCCCTCGTCGGATAGATGGCGTCTGACGTCATCCTGGCCTCGGAGTGAAGCCTTTTCCGGTAAGGCGGGAAGATAGGGGGTATGGAAGACTCGCCGAGCCCACGCCAGACTAGAGGCCTTCTGGGGTTGGAGAAGGCTATCAGACCGTCAGTGTATGATGCCGCTGTACTCTGTCTCCTTCCTTACTTGGGCTAACGAGTTCTAATGCATCAGCAGCTATACTCAGACAATCAGGAGCTTTGACTCCTGAGGAAGATGCTGCTGCAGTGAAACGCGTTGAGCCCAAGCTAAGGAAGGAGGACCAGAATGACGATGCATCATACACTGACGTCGATAGCCTGCTCGGCAACCACAGAGGCATTGTGCTGCGGCTAGGGATCTTCCATAACCCCTGATCTTACCGTACTTCCGAAAAAGGGCGTCACTCCGAGGAAAGGGCTACGGATGGGATGGGTGGGTTACGTACTCTTCGTTCGCACTCCTCCTCTCCTGCCGCTTTTTGTCTTCTCGTATTTCTCAGTTACGTTCCTGATATAGGGATAGTGACGTAAGACGCCCCATCTATCGGCTAAGAGGGGGGCGGCCACCTCGCGGAGGGATTTCTGATTGGAGGGAGGACATTTCCAAACTGCCAAGCCGTGTATGTGCTGCCTGATATCCAAGCAAAATTTTAGTGAATGTGCTCACCACGTTGCATTGTGAGTACAATTTTATGCTTCTTCTATAAAATTTTTAGTGTTACTGTACACACTTGTTCCCTTTCTCTCTCTCTGTATGAATGCGGTGTGGGTTTGTGAGTGGTTTTGTGAGAGCAAAGCCCCGGCGATCCACTATCCAGATTACAATCATCATGACTGCGGTTATGCTGCTTTCTTTAGGCGGAGGACGGAATATTTCATCAACTTTACATAAAAAACGCTGTTTTTTATCTGCTTCTTGGTTGTAAGAGTGGCGATCCATAAGAGCCAAGTTTCTCTTGAATTCTGACCCTAATTTGGCAATAAGTATACACTATGATTTGTTATTGTGATGTTTTTTTCTGGGTTTGTTCTGATGATCCTTGCTCCCTTCCTGTCCTGGGATTCATTACGTTTTGTGAGGGGAATCAGGTATATCCCTGGACGCGTTGAGAGTTTCTATTTCGATTACAACAATATATATTTAACTATTATTTAAAATTCACGATCATGTTTTTTTAGCGCCACATGAGTCACTGGGTTTTCACTCTGTGTGAGACGGGAAGGGTGGGGGGAACATGAGAAGGTCCAAAAGACTGGAGGCAAACGCGGAGAGCAGAGAGGCAACCTCCATAGACATGAGTCAGTATGCCAAGGAGAAAGACGCCTTGGAAGAACAGAAGCACAAGCAATAATGCGACACCAAAAATGCAGGGCGCCAAAGATGGAAGGAGAGGAGGAGCTGACGCAAGCCAGAGCAAAGCACCAGGAAGAGGGAGGGCCTGAGGAGGGGATATTTCAGGATCAAATTGAAGAGCTGAAAAACGCTTGGTTTGCTTGAGCACAAGTACAGCTCGCGAGCGGGGAGATGTGACCGTCAGACAGGTGGCTTGCCTGTCATTGAGCATGAAACCGCAGATGGATGTACCTGCAAGCTTTGGACACACGTCTAATGAGATGGCCCCAACTGCCAGCTGGACGCATGGACAAGGTCCAGGGGAGGAGTAGTTAACTGGCAGTGACGCAGGTCAGAAATAGAGCGGAAAGCAAAAGAAAAGAAAAAAGAAACAGACTTAAGACTTGCGCTGAACCAGAGGGATGTGAATATCGCGACTCGACGCCAAAGAAGATGGAAACTGGCAGTGCATGAGGAAAAAAAGAAATGCAGAAGGAAGCTCAAGACCTGCGGGAAGGGACTGGGGAGTCTTTCAGCGTGCTGGCCGGCAACGATGGCCAGAGAAACAAAAAGCGTGACCTGGATGAAATACTCGAGGGCTTGAAGACGGAGCAGGATGCTACGTTGGACTCTAATGCTGCCCAGCAGGAGATTCCTCAGCTTGAAGTTGGGAGAAAGAAAGAGGTTTACAACCCTAAGACAGACCCTTGGGTTCACAGAAGTGTCCATGGGAAAAAAACGGGGTAGAGTGGTAGAGCTAAAAGCAAAGTGCAGGCGCACCCGGATGGTGACTGCAATACCGGGCAGTGTTACAGTCTACTTTTCACAAGGCACGGGATGGGAAGACGAAGGTATGCTATGTAGTTAAGCACAGTCAGAAGCCAGTTGTATATGGGGACCAATAGTGGTTACCTGCACGGGAAGGCAGCCAGCTGAGAAGAGGCCAGTCGAGAATGGACTAAAGAGTGTCCCCCATGTTGTAAGATGAGAAAGACATCACACTTTGTTCAGCAACACCTCCAACGGAGTAAGTAATGGGAACAAGAAAAAACAGCCCAAGCCTGAGAGTCTGACCGACTGTAAAAGAGGAGAGGCATCATGGGGTGCACTGGGATTGAAAAGACCCCCACCAATTTGAAGTTCTAAAATACAGGATGTGGAAACCCAACACTGAAGGTTATGCTGATGGAAAAAGGTCCAAAAACCCATGACAGCTAAAGCGGGTTAGTTTGCTGTGTCACAGGGAAAAAGCACCAAACAGCACTGGCACGAGTATGCAAGAGCTGACCGAAGTCAAGGCTCTTTACAGGGTGAAGGAAGTCTATGAACACAAGAGATAGTGACGAATGACCAGTCCTCACGGCCCAGATGGCCTGGTAATTACCCCAAAAAGAAAATGCCCTCAATTTGGAAGGCAAAGAAAAAAAAATGGGGGAGGGAAGGGCCGGACGTCCAGACGTTTGCACAAAGATTGCTGGTGCAGGAATGGTAACGGGCGGCCTCGGGCCGCTCCACAGGGACAATGTTTCGCTGGGGAGAGGGATATGGACAGAGTCACTGAATCAAGTAGGTGGATGGCATAGTGAATGGAAGAGGACGCTGCAGCAGTTCAGAGAGTGTTAATCTCTCAGACAAAAGAAGCAACATGCCAGCCTAATAAGACCGGAGGCCGAGATGCAGGTTTAAAAGCAGGAGTGACACCACACACACACAGAGGCTTGTTTTCAACAGGAAGTGGGAGAGGGACTCTCCCGGCTAGGAAGCGTTCTGTTGCTTCTGGTTCCCCCAGTCCTGCGAGGAGCTACGGCTGCTGGGACCCAGATTGGGAATCCCAACTCCAGGATAAGATCAAGACGTGCGATGGCGGACATAGCCTGGCTCCCGGAAACCGTGTTCCTGTTTGCTACTGGAGCGGCAAAACAGATAGACTTTATCTTGTTATACGTATCGTTATCCCTTTTGTTGTAGCATGTTGGGCATGACAGATTAGGCTGGCTGCCTTGTAGTAAGGGTCAAGAAGGAGTTAGTGTCCCTAACGTGACTAGGCTTTAATTTTCAAGGAAAGTAGTTTCTTAAATGGACAGTGCACCGTTACTTATTTCTGGTGTGGCTAATAAACCACTAGTTGTTTAAAGTTTCCAATCGTGTCGAGCGTCTTATTGGCCCGCCGAGAGGCCGTCCTGCCCATCAATATATATATATACAATATAATATATATATATATATCATAATATTATAATCAAAGGCTCCTACAAGGCGACATTAGAATCCAGGGAATCCAAAAGAGGCACAGCAAGGAAGAGACAGCACACGTATTAGCAAAAAGAATGGTATTAGTAAGTAAAGGCAGGCACAAAACACCACCGTTTCGGTCATAAAAACAGGACCTTTATCAAGGGAATAAGAACCTGTTCTCATCTGTATTTGTTGTGCATCTGCTTGTTACATATATATATAGTATAGATATATATATATTTATATATATATAATATATATATACAGGGGCTTGACAAATACCCAAAAATCTACTCGCCGAAACAAAAAATCTAATCGCACTAGTTCCCGCCCCCAACTCCCGCCCTATCCGCCCTCCGCCCAGCCCGCCCCCACCCCGCTGTTAAAATAACAATATATAAATAAAATATTAATACAATTCCTAGTATAGAACAACAGTCGTTTTTGATCACATAAATGTAATTTATTGTATTCATTATACCTACAATTAGTCCGTGTTACGTGTGTGTGTGTGTGTTGTGGTGTGGTTGGTGTGAGTGTGGTGTGTCGGATTACAAAAATAAAGCCAGATTGTGAATGACTAGTGTCTCCCGCGAACCCCTTAACCCGAGTGCTGGGAGTACGCCGCTCAACAATATCTAAGCACAAAACCGCATCCGCGGATTTACCTGATTCGCAGTCCCTCAAGCCACTGTGTACCCTACTTCCGCAATGTTTACATTGAGGGGAGGATGGGATGTTGCCCCTTCCCTGTCTTCTGGTTGAGGGGCGGGTCCGATTGTCTCGTGTAGATGAATACTTGAGTTCTAGCAGCTGGAAGAAAGAGTATAGTTATTTGTGTAGTTAGGACAGTTAAGATTGATAAGGGTAAATAAGACTATCCAGACCCAGAGTGTGAGACCGACCTATATATGTGGGTGACGAGACACCAGAGTGAGAACAACGAGGTGAGACGAGCGGGTGAATAGAGAGGGTAAGAGAGGAGGTAATGGTGACGTCGGGAGTAGCTAGAGAGAGAGAGGAGAGAGTAGAGAGATAGAGAGAAAGAGAGAGGAGAGTTCAAGAGAGAGAAGAGAGTCACGAGAGAGATCAGTAGAGAGAGATTGGAAGAGACGAGAACCGAGAGATTGGAGAGGAAGACGATCAGAGAGAGAAGGGCAACTGAGGAGAGAGAAGTAGAGAGAGACGAGACGTAATCGGTCGAAGAAGCAGGACGATGAGGCAGTGCCGAGAGATGACGACGAGACCGCGTCACGAGAGTAGACGAGAGAAGTGCAGGAGAGAGGAGAGAGAGTCAGGACTGAGAGAGAGAGTTCAGAGAGAGAGGAGAGTTAAGAGAGAGACGGAGGAGGAGAGTCAGAGAGGAGAGGAGAGCGAGTCCAGAGGCGCGGGGAGAGAGAGAGTCAGAGAGAGAGAGAGAGTCAGCAGAGACTGAGGAGAGGAAGAGAAGGATTTCGACGACGGCAATGAGGATTGAAGGAGGAGAGATTACGCCGTGTGTGAGAGAGGAAGAGAGATCGATGATTTGAGACACCTAGAGTTCAGAGAGAGAGACGGACGGACGAGACGTAAGATGAGAGAACCCGGAGAGAGGTAGAGGAAGAGGAGGAGGGAAGTGGATAGAGAAGTCGGCGAGAGAGAGTCAGAGAGAGGGAGAGAGAGTCGGAGAGAGAGCGAGAAGAGATAGAGTATGAGAGAGTCAGAGAGAGAGAGTCTAAAGAGAGAGGAGTCAAAGAGAGCAGAGAGCAGGAGAAGAGTCACGAGAGATGAGAGGAGGAGAGTCAAAAGAGAGAGGAGAGGGAGCGCCCGAGAGAGAGGAGAAGAGCAAAAGAGAGACAGAGGTAGAGCGAAGGAGTCAGATGGGTAGACAGGAGGTTGGATTTGTTCACGGGAGTGGAAGAATTGAGGGAGAGACATGTGAGTGCAGAAGAGTGGGCAGAGAGAGGAGAGAGAGGGTCAGAGGAGAGAGAGAGCGGAGGGAGACTAGAGGGGGGGGTCAGAGAGAGAGGGTCAAAGAGGAGAGGAGTGAAAGCAGAGAGAGAGTCAAAGAGAGAGCAATGTCAAGCAGAGAGAGAGCCAAGAGAGAGTCCAAAGAGAGAGAGTCAGAGAGAGAGTACTACCAAGAAGATCGAGCAAGAGAGGAGCGTCAAAGAGAGCGAAGAGACGTCAAAGAGAGGGAGAGGAGCAGAGAGAGGGTAGAGAGAGAGAGGGTCAGAGAGAGAGAGAGAGCGGGTCAGAGAGAGGGTCGAGAGAGAGAGAGGGTCAGCGAGAGAGAGAGAGGAGTCAAGAGGAGAGAAGGAGAGAGCGAGAGGGTCGAGACAGACAGAGGAGAGAGGGTCAGAGACAGATTAGAGAGGGTCAGAGACAGAGAGAGGAGAGAGAGGAGAGGAAGAGAGAGAGAGAGAGAGGAGGGTCAGAGACAGGACAGAGAGAGAGAGGGTCAGAGACAGATAGAGAGGGTCAGAGACAGATAGAGAGGGTCAGAGACAGATAGAGAGGGTCAGAGACAAGACAGGAGAGAGGGTCAGGACAGACAGAGAGAGAGGGTCAGAGACAGATAGAGAGAGAGGGTCAGGACAGACAGAGAGAGGAGGGTCAGAGAGACAGAGAGAGAGAGAGGGTCAAGAGAGACAGACAGAGAAGAGAGACAGAGACACACAGAGGAAGACGATGGAGCGGGGAGAGAGGGACGAGAGACAGAGCCGAAGGGAGAGGAGAAGAAGAGACAGAGGAAGATGAGACGGGCGAGAGACAGACGAGAGGGGAGAGAGAGAGGGAGAAAGACAGAGGGGGAGAAAGGCTGGGTGATTGGGGGGGTGAGTGGGTGGGTGGGGGAACAGGGGAGGGGGGAGGAGGGTGACGGGGTGATTGGGGTGGGGGGAAGGGGTGGATTGTGGGGTGGGGACGGGTGATTGGGTGGGGGGACGGGGTGATGGGTGGGGTGATGTGGTGGGGGTGACACTTCACGGTATACACACCTAACACCACGCACACAAATCTCTCTCATACATACACACTCATACAACACTCGTATGCATGACAACACACACCGACCAGCATGTCACACACCACACCCAGCATGTCACACACACACCAAGCATGTCTCCACACATCCAGAGGTCTCACACATCCAGCATGTCAACACACACACACCACACACACAACAACACACACCACACACCACAACACAACACACACACAAACAACACACACAACACACAACACAACACACACACACAACACACCACACACACACACACACACACACACACGTCACACACATAGTCACACACACACACACACACACAGACCCAGCATAGCACACACATAAAGACAGATAGACACAGCATCCTTTGGACACAAGGAGGGAGGGGGGGTCGGGGGCTGTGGAGATGGTAATGCATGAGGCAGGGGGAGCACTTACTTCCTCTATAAACAACCCTGGAAAGGATTGAGGACGTCACTGCTCCTGTCATATAGAGCAAAACAAGCATCCCAGGCTGGTGCTTCAAACACAGAGCCATGCACAGTAGATAGGCACCACATGACACACACACACACACACACGCATTGGTCTCTTCTCTCAACAAAAGCATGTCTCTCGCTCCACACACACCACACACACCAGCCATGTCACACCACAGACCACACACAAATCCAGCAGGTCACACAAACACCAGTCATGCTGCTTGGGTGCGTGGGCTCCTGATTGTGATCGATGCGGGCTGGGGAGGGATGGGAGGGGGGGTCAGTGAGGCAATGTGTGTACTGTGGCAACGGTGTTGTACTAACCTTCAAGCAGAATAAAAGGAAGGATGATTCGTGTGCGTGGGCTTATATAGAGCCTGTAGCTGGCAAAAAAAAAAAAACCTTGCATTCGCGCCAAGTCCCGTCAAACCAATCAGGAAGAAGGATTTTGAAAAAAAATGTTTTTTTTTTTTTTTTTTAAACAAGCATAGAACGCGTGCGCTCGCTGCGGCCATGAGGCGGAGTCGCCAGGAGGCCAAATCTTGTTGGCCTGGCGGACCTGGCGACCGTATTTGTCGAGACTGTATAATTATATCTATAGATATATAAAGTACGTGTTTAAAATCTTGGTGGTGGTGCTGAATGGGAATGGAGATTAATCAGTAGTGATAAAGGAAGTATGCTCCACCAGGGGTTAAATTCCATGAGTATCAAATCCTTACGGAGAATAGCGTTAAGAGAGTATTGATAGGGATTACATAAAATGAACACATTAGATATTAAAGGATCTCTATATATAAAATAATATATATATATATAGATATATTGTGGATGATCATTGAATAATATTCATGTAAAAAGAAAGTAGTCACAAATGGCAACAGTGGTCTATAGTTCAGATACAGGATACGGCAGACTCAATGTCTTCATATCCACGGTAATACAATAACGAGTATATCTAAGTATGGTAAAACCTATATTATAATCTCTAAGGTACCGTGCTACTTAGAGAATGTAGTAAAAACCTGATAATGAGAAGGAAATAGGGACAGTTACGGTGTATTTAACAAGTTAGCAGTATAAACGAGGTATGCAGCCCGCTAGGGGTTAATAGCAGATTCATTACACATTCAGCAAGTGGAGTTTGAATGCCGTCCTTCCCTCCACTGTATAGCTATATACAGATCACCGTAAGTCACGGAAAGACTCAGTTAGGTACCGGAATATTCATGTAGAATTTTTTTAAAAAGAGCTATTAAAAAAACAAATAAGATGCCAATAGGAGCGCCCGTGGAAGAGACGGACTAGCGACCACCCGGCGTAGTTGGTCTGGTTGTCTCTAGTGGCCATTCAGTCGGTTACCCCCGCTACAACACTCGTTGAAGCGTGCCTAGCTCTCCGACACCCCAGAGGAGTAGGAGCATTGCAAAGCTCTAGCCAATCCTAATAAGCGACGTGACAAGGCCCAACGGATGACAGTCACTATCGTGTGGACGCGGACGAGGAAGTGGGATTGATTCGATCGGTGGAGAGAGGGGTACTAGAGCTGATGGTGCAACCGGGTGAAAGATTGAATTGAAAGATTGCGGCTGCTGTTGGTGTTGAGTGGGTGATACACAGCGATTCGGTATATTTTCGTGCAACTTATGGTGGAATTTGTATGTTTTTAACCGTTACATGTCTATTAAAACTTACAGGGTCCACTATGTGTTTTGGTCTCTTTTTCTTTTTACCTCTATCATGATAAGCAGGCAGTCAAAATAGACATATATATCAAACAGGACACTCGCGCATGATAAGGGGAATAGCAACAGAGGTGCTCAGTTGTAAAGAAATGACAGCGCTCTATACTAACCAGACAGCCACGTCATGCTACTATGATCTTGACACCTGCTCCACACGACGTATGAATGACGTTCATAAATCCCTAACTAAATTCAACTTTTGAACACTTTTATTTTTAAAAATAAACCCCTTTGAAGCCCAAGTGGCCGGAGGGGAAAGCAATGCATAGCCTGTGGCTAGCTGGCCACTAGGGCTGCAAAGGAGTTAATCTAGTTCCTAAAACCTCGCTTTGCCCACAAAAAGATGCTAGTAGGCATGCGACTGTTACTATTGGTGCTACCTGTACTTAACAGACTAGATCTAATGAAGGACTTACAAATTATCAGGCAGGCTACTAGCTATCTGTGGCTATAGGGCTGTAACTTCATCTAGATAGGTGTTGTGAGTGGGTGGGGGTGGGTTGATGGTACAGGGGTGGTTTGTGGAATGGTAATGCCCCTGGACAAATGCCGTCCGTAAAATACCTAGTAAATAAACATCTCAGAAACTTAAAAATACTACCATCTGTGTTTAAAGCTAAAACGCTATAAATATCTTTTGCTAGAAATGCACATGTATTTATAAATGACTTAAGTACCATACAGAGTATGTCACTTGCCATTGATGCAATGTTGCTTTAAACAGTGTACATGGTATCTAACACCCCAGTATGCCAAAATATGCATACTACATGCCATAGATAAAACTTACACTCGTATTGGTGGGCAAACAGGGCGGTAGGGTTAGGGTGCTTCATTGCAGCCCCTTCGTCAAGCTTACCATGTGGTCCTCAACACTTACTACCACAGTGTTCGCTCTCCTCTCTCTCTAGTGCAGAAAGGATATGGATATGTGGTGGTGTGAATGTAGCTTCTTCAGGAATTCTGTGATTGTCTTCGTGACATGCTAATCACATAATTTCCAGTTGTTGTAAGGAGGGAGGAGAAAGAAGAGGACAGTATTCATCAAGTAACGGCATCAGAAGCGGACGGCGGGAATAGCTGTGTTCCCCAACGGCTGCAAGATTTGTCCGGCTTGTGCATTATATATATATGTATATATAGATATGACACTATATATATGTCGATATATAGTATATATATATATATTTATATATATAATATATATATATTAGATATACATAAGTTTAACCAACGGCTTCGCGTGGTCTCGGGGCACCTGATACGATCAGCTCTAGAACGGGTGAGGCGCGCTAATTTTTTTTTAAAATGGCCGGCAGCGCGCCAGATAGGAGGGAGGAAGGAAAGAGGAGGGGAAGGAAAGGAGGGGAGGGAAGGGAAGAGGGTGGCCGGGAAAAAAAGCCTACACGTCCACAGAGCGGCTCTCCGAGTCCAGCCGCAGCCTGCTTTTACCTCTCCCCAACCACGATCCATCCCCCTCCACCGGGCCATCCACGTCCTCCCCCCCCCCGAGGCCCCAAACCCTACCGGTCCTCGCTGCCCAACCCTCCACAGCATAACAGTTTTGGGCCTAGCCCATGCGGCCCTACGTAAGTCCCAGCCTGCTCCTAACTCAACCCCCTCGGCATCACACACCCCCCCTATGACACCCCCTCTCATCCCGATGCCAGCTCCGCCTACGATCTCAGCCGCCGACACCAAAGGTAGGGAGAGGGGGAGTGGGAGGGTGGTGGGATGTGTGGTGGTGTGCATGTATGTGTGAGTGTAGTGGAGTGTGCTGTGAGTGCAGAAGTGATGTGTTGCTGGTGTACTGTTGAGAGTGTGCTGTGGGGTTGCTGTTGTGTGCGTGAGGTGGAGGGTGCTGTGGCTGTGTGCCGTGAGTGGCTGTGAGAGTGAGTGTGGTAGTGTAAGTGTGGCAGTGTTTGCAGGTGGTGCAGTTTGAGTGCTGGTAGTGTGTGTAGTGAGAGGTGTGTGCAGTGAGAGGTGAGGCAGGTTGCAGGAGTGCGGTTGGGGTTGCAGTGAGTGTGCAGTAGTGAGAGTTTGTGCAGTGCAGGAGAGTGTGCATTGGCACGTGTGCAGTGAGCGTGTGTGCAGTGCGAGTGTGTGCAGGGAGGTGTGCAGTGTTGCAGTGTGGTGGTGCAGTGTGCAGTTGCATTGAGAGTGTTGAGTGAGGAGGGGTTGCCGTTGGCAGTGGGCAGGTGTTGCAGTGTGCAGTGTGCAGTAAACAAAAAAAATGTAATTTTTTTTTTATAAATGCGGGGTCAGGCTCAAACGCGTTATAAGCGGGATTAGCGCTTATAACGGGGGTTTGGTTGAGCTGTCTGATGTGGGGATATGCCACCCCTTTGTGAGAGTCACCGCACTGCGGTTATAATGTTGCCGACCTCTGCCCAGATCTAAGATACCAGATTCAACAGAATCCAAATAAACCCTAACAAATTTTAATTAAATTTGTAATGTGTAAATAGGAACATAGTGATGGGTTGAAAAAAGAACGAAGACGTCCATAAGTTTAACTATGCTAATATTTAGACAACAGATACTTTCCTATATCAGTATGTACAATAGATTGATCCAGAGGTGAAGGCAAATAAAAACCCCAGGTGAAATATATCATTAATGATATCTCATTTTCAAGGAAAAAATAATTCCCTTTTTAAATCCAAGAATTGGCAACGGAGAATCCAGGCTTAACATCGTCCCATGTTTATATTAGGTCTACCATGGTTACCCTTTCCTTTCTAAAAAGATCTCCACCTTTTTTTTTAACATATCGGTTTTTTACTGTTTACTATTCTGAGATGTATGTCGGGCTCTTCAAACTTGTCTCCAAAGGTGCCATATTAGGAAACATTTAATATGAGGGCCACAAGCTTTTGGTTACGGAAATTAGATACATAAAAAACCCGTGAAACTCTTGCAAACATTCATATTCTGTAGAGAAAAAATGGGGAAGCCCGACCAAATATACCTGAGGTCTACCAAGGCTGTAATATATATCAGTCAATAGAACAGGATTAAAAGACACCCATCTAATAAAGAATAGGGCTATTAAAGCTGTAGGAATTCATACGTTGGAATAAATCAGGGTGGGGGATGGGAAGCATATCCCCTGGGGAGAGAGTTACAGAAGGCACAGTCCAAGAAATGCATAAAGGTACTAAGTCAAATGTACAGTGTACCGTCGGCCCACCTCCAAGCCTGGGTCCCAAAGATGTTGGTCGACAAATAAGCTGTCAGTACTCACGGTGAATGGATGTGTATGCCTGTAGAGCTGCTGAGTAAGCAGCTGTACATGGTGTGTGGTGTCCGCGTTTGCTCCAGCAGGAAGTAGTGTACGACAAGGGAAAGAAAAACGAGTGACCAGTGGCACAGTCCTCCAACAGCCAGACGTAAGACGCATTCAAAAAGTAAAAAAAAACTTTTATTTGACTCAAAAAGTGAAATCAGCAAATAAGAGATAATCTGACGCGTTCGTCCAAAAGTGGACATATCTTCTGCACCATTATTATATAACTATTTACAAATGACAAGTTCATTTTAATGTGAAAACTACACTTAGGGCCCAGCAACTAGGATAATAAAAATAATAATCAGCGATTGTTATTGTATAGCGCTGTGGGTTAGTTAAATAGCGCTTTACAGAGACATTTGAGGCAAACAGGTCCCGGCCCCGTGGAGCTATGTAACAGTTGTACCCCCACCCAATCCATATTGCCCCTATGGGAGGAGAAAACGTCCAATGTTACAGTAAGTAGGTGGTGCATCTGCTAGCTATACAGGACTTGAGTCTCCCGCTGATGGTATAGGGGATAAAAGGAATGGCTGTGAGGTAAGATGAGAAGTACCACTCACAATTAAGGTACAGTGCCTCCAGCTCTCAGGTCGCCACACAGCAGGGAGGAGTCTCTGGTAAGAGCACCCCTTGGGCAGATTCTTCCCTGAGTGACTCCACTCTCAGGCAAGACGGTTCTTTCAAACAGGCAGTCTTTATTGCATCTGACTGGCAGACTGCCCATCAGAGAGTGTGCGTCTTTAGTCGACAAATCAGGGTGCCCCACCTTCAAGGAATAGTCCTGGAAACCACTCTAGTCCGGGCCCTTAGAAGCTGTCCTTGTCTTCCCTCTCTCTAATAGAGTAAGGGGAATACTCTTGCCAACATAAGGGGGTCCAACAATTCCTCTGCAGAGGCCTGCACTGTGTTGTGCCAGACAGTCACACACTTTGCAACTTCAACATACAGCACCTCTAATTTAGGAATGATGCGTATTATAGAGTTCAGTAGGTACAACCTGTGTCACATAAGTGGACACAGAGCCTGATGTCATTCCTCACTACACTTAAACTCATATTTTTTTTTTTTCTTGGGGATGAGGGCCAAAACCTAAGTACTCCTGGCAAACGCCCCTTAATCAGGGATTACTGCACAGGAGGAGAGGAGGAGGCATGTAACCCAAAATTACAACAGGGCTTACACTTACAATCATTTTTGGTGCCTGAGGACTGGAGATAAAGGGACTTGACCAAGGGTTCCACACACACACAGCATGTCTCTCTCACACACACACACACACATCCAGCATGTCACACACACAGACACACACAAATCCAGCATGTCACTCACACACACACACACACACATCCAGCATGTCACACACACAGACCCAGCATAGCACACACACAGACCCAGCATAGCACACACATAAAGACAGACAGACACAGCATCCTTTGGACACAAGGAGGGAGGGGGGGTCGGGCGGGCTGTGGAGATGGTAATGCATGAGGCAGGGGGAGCACTTACTTCCTCTATAAACAACCCTGGAAAGGATTGAGGACGTCACTGCTCCTGCTCATATAGAGCAAACCAGCCAGCCCAGGCATGTCCCACACACACACATCCAGCATGTCACACACACACACACACCCAGCATGTCACACAGACCCAGCATAGCACACACACACAGACACAGCATCCGTTGGACACAAGGAGGGTGTGGGGGGGGGGGTCAGTGATGGTGCGTGGGTGCGTGGGCTCCTGATTGGGATCGATGCCGGGCTGGGAGGGGGGGGGTTAGTGATGCTGCTTGGGTGCGTGGGCTCCTGATTGTGATCGATGCCGGGCTGGGGGGTCGGGAGGGGGGGGGTCAGTGATGCTGCTTGGGTGCGTGGGCTCCTGATTGTGATCGATGCTGGGCTGGGGAGGATGGGAGGGGGGGGTCAGTGAGGCAATGGTGTACTGTGGCAACGGTGTACTAACCTTCAAGCAGAATACAAAAGGAAGGATGATTCGTGTGCGTGGGCTTATATAGAGCCTGTAGCTGGCAAAAAAAAAAAAACCTTGCATTGCGCCAAGTCCCGTCAAACCAATCAGGAAGAAGGATTTTGAAAAAAAATGTTTTTTTTTTTTTTTTTTTAAACAAGCATAGAACCGCGTGCGCTGCGCGGCCATGAGGCTGAGTCGCCAGGAGGCCAAATCTTGTTGGACCTGGCGACCGTATTTGTCGAGCACTGTATATATATATATATATATATATAAAAACCTGATGTACAAAATACGCAATACTCACCAATTCAAAAACAATTTAATGTAGAAACACAAGCATCAGGGGTAACAGCAGGGAAAAAGAAGCGACTTTACGGACCTCCAGGTCCTTTCTCAAGCTCCCTCCACATATACACATATACACACATATATATATATATATATATATATATATATATATACTAATGTTTAGTGTGTGGTTAAAGGGATTGGCCATGGATTTATTACTACTAATTTCACTCTCACGCACCCCTAGAAATTCTTGTGCCCCCCTGACTTACGTGACTTCCTCAGGAGTGGAGCACTTTGTGTGGTGGTTAAAGAGATTGGCCATGGATTTATTACTACCAATCTCACTCTCACTATCCTTTTTTAATTGTTACCATTAAAAGGTTTTATTAACACCACACTCATTACACTAACTGTAAGTACATTCAAGAGGGATTCTTTATTTTCTTTTCATTTCATCTCACGATGTTACAGCTTTCTATTGGCTGCCAGCGTGAAGTTGATCCAAACGGCCATATCAAGGACAAGAATTCTTTGAAGGTCATTTAACGATGAAATGTGTCAGGGGCAGGGGGATCAGGAAGAGCTCACTCAACAGTATCACTACTTCAGTTATATAACCGTGCCCAATGTATAAAGTGCTCAGTACATGCATTATCTAAATAATGTACAGGAGGGAAGCATATTTCAGTGAAAGATAAGTGCTAGAACAAGAGCTCTGAAGCTAGAGGGTGGGAGTCTCGGGGGAAATGAGAGGAAGTCTTTCTTCACATACTGAGTGGTGGATACATGAAATAGCCTCTCCACAGAGGTGGTACTGTAGAAGCGAATACACTGAGCGATTGTAAAAATGCTTGGGACAGACCTAAAGTTACCCTGCAATTTGAAGGAAACAAACCTTCACAACATATTTGTGTGCTCCCAGTGTGTATGTAACACACGTCCGGCGGTTTATCAAAAGTAAATTAATAAAATTAGTAGTATTTATTACTAAAAACAATAATAACAACAGTGATAGTAGTAGTCACATAACATCTTCTTTTTATATAATATCTTTTTCTTGAAACGCTGCAGTTGCATAACTGTAGCCACTTGTCGAGTGAAATCCTAAATGCACATTTAAGAAAATGTCGCTGGGATGCTACATTTTATTTTGTTTAAGCTTTGCAGAATTTTGTTCTTCAGTCAATTTTATGATCGCATTTGTGATTGTCCATGAAAAAATCATAACTCTGTGAACAAAAGCAAAAGTGAAACTTTTCTATTCACCATTTACAACAGGGATCAAAGTGCAATGGTATGAAGGAGTACGGAGAACACCTATATATTTTTAATTTGCTTACCCACAGCACCACTACGTTCTGATTTGCACACCCACAGCACCACTACTTTATGATTTGCACACTCAGAGTTCCACTGCTTTTTAAATTACAAACGTACAATTCATTTTTATTTTGAGAGAAATTGGGATTCTTTTTGCAAAGTGTATGTGTATATATATATATATATATATATATACAGTAATATATATATGTCTAAGACATGCAAATGAGCATACAGTAATATTTCCATTTGATATATACAGGCATACCCCGCATTAACGTACGCAATGGGACCGGAGCATGTATGTAAAGCGAAAATGTACTTAAAGTGAAGCACTACCTTTTCCCCACTTATTGATGCATGTACTGTACTGCAATCGTCATAACTGATGTAAATAACGCATTTGTAACAGGCTCTATAGTCTCCCCACTTGTGCACAGCTTTGGTACAGGTAGGAAGCCGGTATTGCTGTTCAGGACGTGCTGACAGGCGCATGCGTGAGCTGCCGTTTGCCTATTGGGCGGTATGTACTTACTTGCGAGTGTACTTAAAGTGAGTGTACTTAAAGCGGGGTATGCCTGTATATATACACTTGTATAGTTAACAGAGTAGCAGAACTGGTCCCGTGACAGAGAGACAGCACACAGTGGTATACCACTATGTGCTGTCTCTCTGTCACCGGACCAATTCTGGCTCTCTGAAACTATACAAGTTTATTATCTGTTTTATGGGACAAGCATCAGAATTTTGAGAAGGCTAGTGTGCAACACTGTTATGCTATGGACATATATATATACATATATATATATATATATATATATATATAAACCACCTGCTTAAGGAAGCATATGAATAGCTCCATGGCTGATACATAAACCGTGTCCCCTGCAGACGCACTTACCAGATCGCCCTCTTACAGTCTCTGTACGTTCTTCCTACCAACCAATTAGATTGTAAGCTCTTCGGAGCAGGGACTCCTTTTCCTAAATGTTACTTTTGTCTGAGGCACTTCTCCCCTTTATGTGTTATTTATTGTATTTGTTATTTATATAATTGTCACGTGTATTACTGCTGTGAAGCGCTATGTACATTAATGGCGCTATATAAATAAATACATACATACATTTTAACACCATCAATATTGCTTACATCTTTCTAAAATACAGTGCTGAGAGCTTTGCCCCAAAGTTTAATAAATGCCGGGGGTTGGAGGGGTTCTGGCAGAGTACTACTACTTTTTTAGCCTAGTTTTTAAACTTAGAGGAGATAAGGGACAGGGAACATATCATAAAAACTATCAAGTACATTAAGGGTTTTAACAAGGTGCAGGAAGGATGCATTGAATAAACCCTGAAAACTGTTAGAACAAGAGGTCCCTCTCTAAAGCGTGAGGTGAAGGTGAGATGCTCAAATGAAATGTAAGGAAGTGCTTCTCCACTGGAAGGCTAGTGGATTAATGTAATTGCTTCTCAACAGACGTAGTAGAGGTGAATACAATAAGGGAATGAAACAATTATTGAGATGCACAAAAGCTATCCTATATTTGAAAGAAAGCCAATGATCTAATAGGGCCTGAGGTTTTATAACATACACTGTGAGGAGAGTCGTCAGTCTAGGTGGGCAAATGGGTTCTTACCCCCAGTCAAATTCTATTTTACTCTGTTTCTTCCCTGGTTTTCAAGCTGTATGTCAGGTTTTCATTTGAAAAACGTCCGTCTTAGTTTCCGCAGAGCCTGTTTTATATCTTTATTTCTCAGACTGTAAATCATGGGATTCAGCATCGGGATAAAGCATGTGTACAACACAGCAAACACCTTGTCCTGTTCTATTGAATAGGCAGACTTGGGTCTCATGTACATACTGAGAATGATCCCGAAGAACAGGATTACAACTGTGAGGTGAGATGAGCACGTAGAGAAGGCTTTGCGTTTCCCATCATTGGTGCGAATACTCAGGATCGTGGAGATAATGAGGACATAAGTTATTATAATAAACACTAAGGGGGTGAAACCAAAAAGCACCCCAGAAACTTGTATGGCCAACTCTACACTCTGAGTTCCACTGCAGGAGAGCTCGAGGAGTGGTTTGAGGTCACAGAATAAATGGTTTATGACATTGTATCTGCAAAATGAATACCGAGACAACAAGGACACATAAGTCATGGAGTCTAAAATACCAAAGCACCATGAAGCCAGAGCCAACTGGGCACAGACCCTCACATTCATGAGATATGGGTAGCGCAGTGGATGGCAGATGGCCACATATCGATCATAAGCCATGACGGCAAGAAGGAAATACTCAGCTACTACACATATGACAAAGAAAAACATTTGAGTGATGCATCCCATGTAGGTGATAGATTGGTTCCCTGTTAAGCAGATGTTTAAAAACTTGGGAATAATTGTTGTTGTGAAAGTGATATCTAGGAAGGAAAGGTTACATAGGAAGAAGTACATCGGGGTATGGAGATGAGGATCAGTGTATATCACCGTGATAATAGTTAGGTTGCCAGTCAATGCCATGAGGTAGAGCATGAGAAACATCATGAAAAAACTGAGCTGTAGATCCGGCAACTCAATGAATCCCAAGAGAAGAAATGCTGTAACTTCAGTTTCATTCCCATTTTCCATTTGTGACTTGATTCTGGTTAGAAATAAGACATCAAATGTGTCAGCTACAGGCAGTAAAAGTGACTTATCAAGGTCATAAAATATAATGAATTAAGGTCTCAGCTCTGGTACTGATCATTCATACCGCAGGGCTCTACAACTTGTAGTCCTTGAAGGGGTTTTGAGTGGCCCTTGGACTAGAGCTATGCAAGAGAGAGAGGGAGAGGAAGAGGAAAGGGGGAGAGGAAAATAGTGTGTCCAGGTATTTTTCCATGTGTTGTTTAAAGGAGTGTTTGTGGAGGTATATACAGTAAGTCACTGGTTCTTACGGGGCCTATCCACACAGGAGAGTTGTGAGGAGAGAAAATGACACTCCTTTCCTCGCCTCTTCCGTAAAAGCCCTATTTCAGGGTCTAGATGGGTATTAGCATCATTAAACAAAATTGACATGCTTGGCAAATTATGACCAAGCTGAGACTCACTGATTCACAACTTTGTACGTGAATAATATAGGGTCAGTTTCACATAGTTCACAAACTCAGGCAACAGATGCACACACTCTCTAAATTTTCAGTCTATCCCTTAGTACTCTCCCACGAGTCTCCGCTCAGCTCATGACCTATGGCTCTCTTCCTCCCTTATTACTTTCTATCATTGTCGCATTTAATATTCTATTGTTGCACCCCAACTGTTGAACTCCTTAGCCTGCACAATCAGATTCCCTCCCACCATTAACTCAATGAAACGTTCCCTCAAAACCCACCTCTTTAAAGAGGCATAGGCAGCACCCTCTTGACAAGCCCTGTGGACTATACCATGCTGAGTGGCCTTACACCCATGTCCTTGTGTAATCACTCCACCATTCTTTTTAGATTGTAAGTTTCTTGGAACAAGGGTCTCATTAGCTCCTGTTTTAAGTTGTATGTATTTTGTTCTTGATCTTACCCCCACATTACCAAAGAGGCAAAACCTCATTCAGTGATTTCACAAGGTGCATCAAATTATGGTAAAGGTTAAGGTTAGAACATACTGTACTGTAGCAACACATAAGCACAAATACATTTCAGATTTCCATATACAGTATATATATATATGTATAAACACAAAAAGAAAAAAGAAGGGTCAAAATAAGGGAGCACTCAAATAGGATATAATAGAAAAATTGAAAAATGGACTTTATTAGCAATGCATCATAAAAACACAAGAGACAAACTCAAACACATACCACATGAAAAACTGCTGCAAAATATAATTAATAATAACTTAACACAAATCAACCCCTAACCTGGAAAGACCAAATAGTAAAAGTTTTACACTCCCGGAAGAAGACTTTTTGGCAAAACGGCCGTAGGAGCAGAGACAACCCTCTCACTACCCCTAGACTCCCAGACACGTGGGGAACGTGTGGACTACTGTACACTGATGTTATTTTCTCTGTGCTGGGACTCCTGCAGCCGGTCTGTACTGTGCTGCTTTGTCTGCCTCACGCTTGCAGTTCTTACTGATGCCGGCGTGCTAGCCCATGGGGACTTGCTGCTTTACCTGCTTTACTTGTCCTACGTTTTAGTGCTCACTGCTACTGGGCTGTCAGCTTAAGGGGACTTCCTCACTGCCTTATTTGCCCTATGCTTTAGTGTCCACTGTTGCTGGGCTGTCAGCTCACATCTCACTACTGCCTGCTACTTACCATCAGCATTAGGCTGTTCCAGCATCTTTCACAGGGTCTTTTGTAAACTTACCCTTGTGGCTTTACCCTCATTATTTATTATTATTTTTTAAGCCATTTGGGTATTTTCTGCTGCATGTTACACATATCTCCCCCAGCAATTATTATTCTGTGACTGTTATGTTATTGTGTTATTCAATGCTATATTTGTAATGTCTTTGATATCTGATTCACAGTTTTGTGACTAATTTTTCTGCGCTCTGGTTTGTCCATTTATATTATCTTTTGAGTTCTCACTTTGATCGGCCGATCTTTGTTACACTACTAGGGGAATTTTCTTTCCCCTGGTTCTGTTATGTTCTGTTGGAACTCTTACTATTTGGTCTTTCCAGGTTAGGGGTTGATTTGTGTTAAGTTATTATTAATTATATTTTGCAGCAGTTTATTATATGGTATGTGTTTGAGTTTGTCTCTTGTGTTTTTATGATGCATTGCTAATAAAGTCCATTTTTCAATTTTTCTATTACATACTATTTGAGTGCTCCCTTATTTTGACCCTTCTTTTTTCTTTTTGTGTTTATTAATTTATTTGGGTCGGTAGCACCGCCAGAAGGTTACTTTTACCGTGATATCTGGTTTTGTGTATTATTAGGTCTCTCAGAGTTGATTTGACTGCGGCACCATTTTTGGGTTAATAATCTATATATTATATAGATATTATATATATATATATATATATATATATATATATATATATATGATATATATCTATATACATATATAGAGTTATACAACATTGAGTGCTGTTTCTTGTTTACCAATCCTTGGAACGGTAACATATAACTACATTCTCTATTTGGGACGTGCACCTGGGCTTACCAGCACCTATTGGAGTGCCAACTGCCGTATCTGACTATATATATAATATATATATATATATATATATATATTATTATATATATATATATACAGTCCTAGTTCCAGGACGAAACGCGCGTAGGGAGGAGGCTCTAAGATAAACTTTCAGCTCCCCTATTATTATGCTAACATGTGTTAGCAGAATCCCTTGATCACCCCTGGACTGTATGTCCCGAATTTCGTCGAAATCTCGGCGGGGTGACGTCAGCGGGGCTAGTCTCGCGAGATCAGAGGAACAGGAAGTCAAGGAGAAGAGCTGCAGCAGAGGAGAACCAGCACGGTGGTTCCGCGTCCACGTGGAGGACAGAGACATCAATAACTCCAGGCAGCAGGACGGATGAGGATATAATATCCTATATGCTTATTACATCTGCTACTTTGTAAGTAGCGATCTACTTTTGCGCCTATTCTTTTATAAACGTCTTCACTATATTGTTGTTTTTTTCTTCATTTCATTTCAGTACAACCAGCAATATTAAAGGAGTACCGCTAGTCCTGAGTGCGTCAAATATGTATAGGTAACAGTTTTTGCCCCGTGGTTCTCCCCTTTCCCTTTAGTATCAGATAGAGAGAGGCGAGAGAGAGAGAGAGAGAGTAAGAGAGAGAGCAGATAGAGATGAGAGGAGAGAGAGGAGAGGAAGAGTCAGGAGAGAGAGAGAAGTCAGAGAGAGAGAGAGAGTCAGAGAGAGAGAAGAGAGAGTCAGCGAGAGAGAAGGAGTAAGAGAGAGAGGAGAGAGGTGATGGAGAGAGAGCGCGTGAGAGGAGAAGAGGAGAGAGAGAGGATGAGAGGAGCAGAGAGAAGCAGAGAGTCGAGAGAGAAGTCGAAGAGAGAGAAGAGAGAGAGAGTCAAAGAGAGAGAGAGAGGATGAGAGAAGAGGAGAGAGCGAGAGAGTTCAAAGAGAGAAAGAGGACGACGAGTAGAGGAGAGAGAGAGAGCATAAGAGAGAGAGACAGAGATCAAGAGAGGAGAGGAAAGAGCGAGAGAGGGTGGGAGAGAGAGAGGAAGCAGAGAGAGGAGAGAGTGGAAGAAGCGGTCAGATGAGAGAGTCGAGAGATAGAGAGGAGAGATGTAAGATAGACGAGGAGAGCAAAGGAGAGATCCAAAGTCAGAGAGAGAGAGAGAGAGTAAGAGAGAGAACGAGTAGAAAGAGAGAGGTCTAGATAAGGAGAGGAGAAGAAAGAGAGGATGAGAGAGAGGTCAAAGCTGAGAGAGAGAGAGGAGTGAGGGAGAGAAGAGGATGAGTAAGTCAGAGAGAGAGACAGATAGACGAGAGGGCAGAGAGAGAGAGAGGGAGAGAGAGAGAGAGAAGTAGAGAGGGAGGATGTATGACAGAGGGTCGAGACGGAGAGAGGAGAGTAGAGTAGAGAGGAGTGAGAGAGAGAAGGAGAGAGGAGCGAAAAGCGAGTATGTTCACTGAATAGGAAAAGAGATAGAGAAAAGCGAGATATAGAGAAGAGGAGGATAGAGAGAGAGAGAGATAGAAAGAAAAAAGAATATAGAGAGATAGTATAGATAGATAATATAGAGATAGATATAGCTAGATCTATATATTATAATATATATATATATATATATATATGTATAGATATATATAGATATATACTATATATTTTCGATATTAAACCTTACATTTGCTTGCCCCGGGCGAGTGGATTTAACATCGTGGCGAGCTCCTATTGGCCCAAGCAGCACACGTGTGGTACTAGGTGGCGAGTAGATTTTTTTGTTCGGCGAGTAGATTTTTTGGTGATTTGTCGACCACTGTATATTTATATATATATAACTGAAATGTTTGTCTGTCAGGATGTTTGTCTGTGGGGTTGTGCGTTTTTGGATTTGTTGGCTGGCCTCGCTAGCGCTCTCCCATTGGCTGAGGGGCGAGGTTTGCGGGGCGGGGTGACGTCACCAACAGGGGCTCACAAGCAGCCTTCCATCCTCCTCAGTCGGCGCTCCGCCTCAGCACTCAATGGACCTATAGGTAACTTTTCCTCCTCACCCCGCGGGCCCCATACTAGCTACACTCCGGGTGGGGGGGGGGGGGGAGGGGGAGAAAGAGCCACCGGGAGACCGCGGGGGGGGGGAGAGGGGGGGTGACTGCCGGGGGGAACTACTTTGCGCCGGTGACAGGGGGGGAACACCTCACCTCCTCCGGCACTTCTCATCCTCACCCTGCGGCCCACGTACACTGCACATCCTCCACCCGCTGGGAGCACCGGGGATGGGTGCGGGAACCACTCACCTCCTCCGTCATTTCTCATCATCACCCTGCAGCCCACGTACACTGCGCATCCTCCATCCTCTGGGAGCACCGGGAGGGACAGGGGGGAGGGGAGCGCAGGGGACCAGGGGAACGAGCACCCGGGGACAGGGGGGGAAAAACAGCATCTGGGGACAGGGTGGGGGAACCAGCGCCAGGTACAGGAGGGGGGAAGAGTGATGAGGGGTGCAGGGGGGGAGTGTAATGCCGGATGCAGATGGGGGAGAGTGGTGTGGGGTGCAGGGGGTAGGGGGGAGTGTGATAACAGGTGCAGGGGGGAGTGATGTGGGGTGCAGCGGGGGAGACTGCTGTCAGGTGCAGGGGGGAGAGTGATGTAAGGTGCAGGGGGGAAGAGTGATGTGTGGAGCTGTGAAGGGGGTGGGAGCGGAGCCAGAGGGGGAGCGGGAACATTTATATAAAAACAAAAAGACAGCGTGGCTCCCATAGCATAATACTGTAAAAATTGTTTTAATAAATGCTCATTGCATAGAATAGATCACGGCCATTCACAATGTTAAAAATCAATATAGGCAAGGAACTCAAAGCAGAATCTTTTGAACTTCACCGTTCCTCCGTCTGATGCGCCGTGCCCATGTGTACAGATGCCGGTAGACTTCCGCCAAGGACGCCAGGAGTGTGCGTCTACACTGAATCCCCTCCTAGTCCAGGTCTCGCGATAATCTCGGATACCACAGCATTCAATAAACTATACACGGGTAGTAGATTCACCACGGGGAGGTGTTTGAATTTTAAAGTCTCAACACAGAATGGTGTATTTAGACAAAATACATAAGTCCATAGATTCATAGAGGGTCCTTGTCTTTACCTATGCGTTTCGTCGCGATAAGCGACTTCATCAGGGTGTACTTGTGCAGTATTCAGTGTGATCTTAAATAGCCTAATACTTAATTAATTTGCTACACACTGATACTGCACTAATGAAACATTTGAACACCTGCTGGGAGAAAATACATACAATGCGATCGAATACAAGGACATATACAGTTACAAGTCACCTGATAAAAATAGTATGTAAAAATATATACAAGAAACATACATAAACACATCCTGAATTGATCAAATCATTAAATGACTAATGCAACATTAAAATACTATAGAATGCATGGCACATGCATTTGAATAAAAACAGTTTTATATTGCACTTACTCTTGTCACATTTGATGGATTTAGTATAAATCTAAAAATCCCCAAATAACTGAGTAGATGTTAATATTTTAAGTTGTTTTCAATAAAAGTTTAATATAACTCTAAATTTATCCAGTTTATCAATGTGACTTGTGGTGCAATATAACTATAATATTTAAAAATATTTGTATCAACCTATATATAAAAATGCATATATAAAAAAAGAGCATAGAGTATTGTTTATGCATATTTCGTTCTATACTATTATTAGCTCTTTATTAGGTTTATATGACTCAATATGTTGAGTAAGCACACACATACAAAGTAGTGTTAACATATGTATACATGATATATATTATTTTTATTGCCAAACTATTTCATATTGACCATATTTTTGTTCATGCAGCATATTGCAACATTTGTGTCTGTTATTGTCATTTATGTTTATTTGTTATTTATTTATATTTGTGTCTAATAGTTTTGTTAATTGTTTAACCATTGGTTTTATTTTACAATTCTGTTTGTTCAGGATTTAGCGATGCTGTTTTGTGCAGGAGCTGAGTCCGCCCTTCGTTCTTAGCAATCACTGGACTCATTATAGCACACCTGGTTCCCTGACTAGTGGTGCTCTGATTGGCTCTCAGGTGTATTGCGTAGATCCGACAGATTTGTCAGGTGCGCATACATAATACAGCTATCATTGAGACTAGTCACTCTTTGATAAAGCGCTTGATGCGTGAAATGCTTTAGAGGACTTTCTTTGTGTGACAGCAATGTTGCGAGTGATTCCTTTTTGAGAATAAACCTAACTTTTTATCAGCAATTCCTGTCTGGTTCCCTGTTGTTTTTATCTCTCAGAGCGGTGCTCTCCTAGTTCCTGCCATCCATGTCATCAATCTTTACCACAAATTTAGATAGCAAGAAAAGAAAAAAGAAGCGCATGCTCCATAGCACAATATATTTAATTACTGTGACAGAAACAGAGACATGATAAAAAAAATACTCAATTGTGAAAGAGAGGTGGATAGCAATTGTTTAACGTTACCACTCTGAGTCCTGTACATGGAATCAAGCCGTGAGGCAGGAAGGTTTCTTAGCAGCCAAAGAGTTGTGTAAAATGGCTCTTTAAAGTGAATAATGAACAACTGAAACCAGTACTCTATTTGCATGATAGATTCATATAATGTCTTAAATCCCATTATCTGGGGTTTCCATTATATATATTTGTTCCCATCTATTGGTTTTAGGTTCCACATTCACCCTACAGTACCCAATGTACAGATATAGTGTTTTTTTTTTTTTTTAAGTGAAACTTCTTAGCTGACGGTGGTTCATTAGAAACTCTCATAGGGTAAAATGGATTGAGTTGTGACTTTCTATGAAACGGAAGTAGCATACCGCGCATGTGCAAAGTGGGGCCGCAGAAGGGGGGCACAAGTTCTCAGCAGCTCTCTCTGCACTGGGCGAACAAAACAGAGATTGGGAGCGTGCTCGTGCCATGCACACGCTCCCCTGTGCCACAGACTTTAGCCTCTCGCTTCCCTGTACACTGCACGTGTGCAAGTGGAAGGGTTTGTGCGCATGCGCTGGTAATTTAAGGCTCGTGCGCATGCGCTGGTAATTTAAGGCTCGTGCGCATGCGCCTAAAATTCAGTCATATGGCACATGCGCTGAAACTTTACTCCTCCGTGCATGCGCATACGGTCAATCAGTACGCATGCGCACAAATCATTACGCCGTGGGACACTGCAGGAACAATGGCGCTGGCTGTAGCCACCTCCCAGGGAGCACAGTACTGCTACCTGTGACAAGCTCCCCGGCTGCCTGTCACCAGCCTCCAGGGACAAAAGTGCCGCTTCCAAATATACGGTGCAGCACCGGGCCAGAGTACCAACTACAGTGCTAACCTGCAGGTGAAAAGTGCCTGCTCCAGCATTCTGATCCTGGCCGTACTCACTGCGTGGGAGACAGTGTGCCAACCATTCCACACTCATACACACACACACACACACACACACACACACACACACACACACACACATACACACACACACTGACAGGAAGCAGCAACATCACCCCCCCGTCCCCCAAAGACATTGTGTCTTTCTATTGGCCCAATGGACATGCAAGATTTGGTGGCCACCGATTTCCCAAAAGGCAGAGAAAACACTGGCAACTTAACCAGTAATGTGTCTCAGTAACCATGGTGTCGTCAGAGCTACAAATAACAGGTTTTGACCACTGAGGACCCCTTCCCCTCCCCCCCGACCACCCAGTTCAATTAATCTAACAAAATATGTTCAGGCACAAATCCTCTAAAAGAATGAGTGGTGGGATTGCTGCTGTAGAATTTAATCGGGTGAAGCAGTACTGTAGCCCAATGGTAATGTCATTGATTTGGAAGTGGGTGCACCCATTGGAACCCCGTGCCAGCTCTTCCTTTCCATTTGAACTCCCTTTATCTCCCTGGGCCTCAGAAACCAACATTAGATTGTAAGCTCTTCAGGACAGACCCATTGTGCTGGCAAAATCCCATGTATAGTGCTCAGTACACTGTCAGTGCTTTAGAAGAACACAGAATAGTGTTAAGTGAAATCACATTGATGCCTGGAGTTTGGGTCATAAATAACATCACCAAAATGGCAATATGGAGAGAAACTGCTCTTTTTCGTTTAAACTCTTATCTTGTAAATGCTGTTTTTTTTTTAAAGGTTTAAAAAATATATTAAGCAATGCTGTTAATGTTTTTAAAATCTCAAAATGTTTAGGTTGTACCCCAACGTGTTCCTGCTAATCCAATTGACAAAGTGCCTGTGCACGAAACGCAAGGGTGCGTTTTTTCACCCGTATACATTGTGCGCTAACTCAAGAAACTCATCTTTATTTGGAGTTGCTTTGGAAAACTGTATTTTTTCACCTGTGGACCCTGGCTGTGCTCCTGCATTACATACAGCCTACTGACTGGACTGCGCGCCCTGGGGTGACTGGATTACCCTGGCAGGATGTTGGCAGATAATGGGCTTTAGCCCTGTATCGTATTACCTTTGCTGAATACTTATTACATTGTCCCTTATGGAGGAAAGTATTGTGGCCAATTATTGTGGTTGTCAAGTGGACACCATTAGGTCCTGATCTCTCCTGGGTTACATACTATATGGACTGCCTTTTGGGATATCTGCATACAGTACCACTCATATCAATAGTTGGATAGAGTATACACCTGATTTATTGAGCACCATCTCTCACCCAATCACACTAATCCAAATACTGTAATAGGATTGTGAAAGGAATACGTTGGGACACGGACTATACTGTGTTGTTACAGGCAAAGATCATTTGGGATTGTATCCTGTTACCAACCTATAAAATGACAGTAGTGAACAGCAGAGATTGATAAAGGGGTGTACAGTATTAAGGTCTCAACTGTAAAATCTTTGGAAAAAAATAACCCCACCTTGAGCAATGGTGTGCAGTCCAGAGTCAAAAAGGGGGGTAATCTATGAAAGTAGCCCAGCTGCAGAACCGTGGCAATAACCCTGCACCAGGAGAGTTATTTACTAAACGCTCCCTCCTGCAAAGGTCTGTGCAAAAGGATTGCAAGAGGTTTATTAAAGGAAAACACCCATTACTTTCAATGCGATTCCTTTCCTTTGAGGAATATCACTCTGTTTTTCCACTGGTTTTGCACTGGTTTTGCAGTCGGGAGACTTTACTAAACATAGCCTCAAATGTTTCAAGACACCAATTGCACTTTTCTGTTTGATAAATCTGGTGCCGTCACTGTGCCCCAGTTTTGACCCAGATTAGCAACCAGGAGATTTTGATAAATAACCACCATAAAAGCCCTTAGGGAGCATCCTGTATTTTATTAATAATGTACACAATGGGTTATATTCTATAAACTGCGAGATCGCCGATCCGTGCGGTCGGACAAGAATCAATGGGGCTTCCATGTCCGACCACACGGTTTGGCGATCTCGCAGCTTATAGAATATATAGTACTCCAATGACTACTAACCCACATATTAAGATTAGGAAAGAACATTTGATGTGAATCCTAATAGACTGTTAATGATGATTTATTAAAGTCTTCCAGCCATAAAATTGGGAAACAAATAACACCAATTGCATCAAATAAAAAAATCGCACTCTAACCAATACGATTATCTTTGTAATATCTGGTGCCATTTAAACCAGCTTTGCAGTCTGGAGAGTAAAAAAAGTGGTACCCTTTTCCCACAGTACTTTTCTGTATTATGTTAGAAAGAGAGGTACTGCCATGATAACATATAAACTAACTTACACAGGTATACCATGTCAATTACCTTTATGTATCCATCAGTCTGTGCTCTAGAAGGAAGGCTCAATAGAATTGTCTTTATATGGCTGTTGATAATCCTATGGGATTTAATTCCTGGATAATTGGGACTCTTAGCACTTCATCACCTGTTCAGTTTTCTATAGATGTCTAATACTATCCAACTGTAACTATTTTGACACGTTACACAGCTAGAAGACAGGAACATTTTAGAAGCAATAATGTTTAATTTGGTTGCTCTAGAAACCGTTTCATTTAAAGGGTGTAACAAACTTAAAGACACATGGAGCCATATTTACTAAACAGTCTTTTGCCACGAGACACCTTTCCAATTCTGCAATACACATTAAAGCCTATTCAAGTCAATGGGCTGGAATATGTCTTCCAGCACTGGAAGGTGTCTTGCTGTGAAAATACTGCTTAGTAATAGTAAATATGGCCCTCGGGTCTCTCTTTAATTTATTTATATTTAACTTTTTCTAACGCGCTACTCACCAAGAAAACTCAGTACTAGAGCAAGTGTAGGAACTTAGGGTGACCCCCACCCCAGACCTACAACTGGGACCTACCGAGAACATATAGGGGAATGATGAGGAAGACCAATGAAGGGCAAAAAATGGGAACGGGAGCAGGAAAGCTGTCTGCCAGGGTATTAGGGTCTGTTATTTGATAAATAACTGCCATGCAGGCATACCCCGGTTTAAGGACACTCACTTTAAGTACACTCGCGAGTAAGGACATACCGCCCAATAGGCAAACGGCAGCTCACGCATGCGCCTGTCGTCACGTCCTGAACAGCAATACCGGCTCCCTAACTGTACTGAAGCTGTGCACAAGCGGGGGGACTATAGAGCCTGTTACACATGCGTTATTTACATCAGTTATGCACGTATAGGACGATTGCAGTACAGTACATGCATCGATAAGTGGGGAAAAGGTAGTGCTTCACATTAAGTACATTTTCGATTTACATACATGCTCCGGTCCCATTGCGTACGTTAATGCGGGGTATGCCTGTGTTACATAGTTACATACACGCTCCGGTCCCATTGCGTACGTTAATGCGGGGTATGCCTGTGTTACATAGTTACATACATGCTCCGGTCCCATTGCGTACGTTAATGCGGGGTATGCCTGTGTTACATAGTTACATACATGCTTCGTTCCCATTGCGTACGTTAATGCGGGGTATGCCTGTATTGCCTTAGGGAGCAGCCTGCTTTTTAAGAATAATGTACACTATGGGGTATATTCTATAAGCTGCGAGATAGCCAAGCAGTGCGGTTATATTATAGCAATTCAGTGAGCTGCACACATGAGATATTTAGGGGATGATGTCTCAATTTAAAGACAGTTTGTTTAGATTCATTGCTCCATTTTCTGCATCAAACGTAAGAAAAAAAATCATACACGTGGCAATGCAAATTGTTAGCCAGAAAAGTTTACGCCATCTCAAACCTAGGAGATTTTATTGACACAAATATAATATACAAAACGGAGGCAAAAAGATGCACATCGTGAAGCACTTAATTATAATTTAATTATAATCTGTGCATTCAGTAACTTCTCCTTAGCTACTCTTATTCACAGCCCCCAAATTGTAGACTGATGTACACGGCACAAATCGTGGAGCAAACACCTTGATACGTTGAAACAGAGACACAACATTTGCATCCATTTGCTCCATATTAGCCTTGATACATCACTCCCATAAGTTAAAATATAGAAGCATGCTATGAATGTTGCCGACCCTATTGTTACCCAAGATTACACAACATATTCAATTATAATGCAGAATATCACACAGCTTGATTAGGATTCAATAGCAATTTTGTTGCAGAATATTCCACCATAGGGAACAATGAAGATGGTTACATCTGTGTTTCTGATAATTAATTTGTTTTATCTACTGATGCCGCCCTCTGAGAACATATTACTTCATTGGCTTCCTCTCTTGGCCTTTCCTTCTTTCCTATCTCTGCCCGGACACAGGAACATGAAAAAAGATGATCGCGCACTGCAAAAAATAGGGCTGGAGGCAGATGTGAAAAAATAACAATGTTTTATTAAATGTGCATAATAGCCAAAGCTAAAAAAGGGAAAGAAAAGAAAAAAGACTCCCCTAACGCGTTTCATGCCTGTGTGGCGCTTTATCAAAGGGTAACCTGTGTTCCGGAGTAGCTCCCTTAAATAGCAGTCTCAATGCGGATGTAGTTTCGCGCCAAAACTCTATCAATGGGATCAGCTGGTAAGAGACCGGATAGTAAGCTACGGAAGCCTAGAAGGGCAAAAATACCTCCGCACTGGAGAGCAAAGTAAGGGAGTCACAAGCACAATATAAAAACAAACATAAGGCTGATACTTTGTAACCTAAACATAAACAAACATCACTATAATATAGAAATTGTACAATAACAAAGTATAAAAAAGATTAATTAAAACAAGAAAGATAGAAAAACAACATTAAATAATATAAATAAAATCATAAAACTGAACAAATAATATCCATGGAAAACAGATTAAAAACATCAATTATATTCAAAATATTTACAGTAACCTGTAAATTAAATTTAAATACTCATAAAGGTGAATATCACCTGAAACATATAACAGATAATTAAAGAAAAAAATAATATATATAGAATAACATAACAAGATTAAATAAAGCTATAATAAATTAGAACATATAATTATAGATATCAGAGATATAAACTGATATCTATCTAAACATGCATCTAAATATGATACAATAAATTATATCTATGCAATGGCCTAGAGTGATAAATTCACACAAAATAGTAGTAATTGGAGAGAATAATATGTTGGAGAAATATGTGATAAATGAGAAAGAAATGACCTAGTCAAATGAATCAAATAAAATAATGAAACATATTTATATGGCAACTTCATATTGTAGCTGGAATCAATCATAATGCTACCATATAAGGAAAACATGACATAAATCGATAATTATCATTAGTAATACATGACCATATATACAAAGATTAGACTATATTCGTACTATCCATACTTAAAAACGTGGATAAGTTCCCAATCTTGATTGATACCAGCCGGGTGAAAGGAATCCATACTAAAAATCCAGAACATCTCACGTTTGTTGAGCATGTTCAATCTGTCACCCCCCCCCGTATTGGAGGGGGAACATGCTCAATAGCCAAAAAGGAGAAATTCTGGATGCCGCCCTTTGGGCACTGTGTGAAATGTCTAGAAACCGGATGTAAAATAGTGTTTTTCTTTATGGCCCTCACATGTTCCATAATTCTTAATTTTAATGGTCTAATGGTGCGGCCAATGTAGTGTCTGCCACAACCGCAGTTTAATATGTAAACAATATAGCTAGAATAACAATTAATAAATGTGCTAATTTTAATGTTTCTTTTAGGTATAATAGATTTAATGTGAGTAATAGGAACTGCATATTGGCAGATCACACAATGGCCACTCTTAAAGAAACCTTTTGGTATATTCGAAATGTGTTTCTGATGATGTGAGTGAAATAGACTAGGTGACAAGAAGCCCGCCAGTGACTTGGCCTTTTTAAACACAATTTTCGGTCCATCATTAACAATTTTTTTAAGATCCACGTCCAATTTTAGAGTATCCCAATGTTTATAAATGATGTTTCTGATTAAATCAGCATGTCTAGATTGTTGTGTAATAAAATAGGGTATGTTGAAGTTCACCCTCCTCTGAGAAGAACCACCTCCCCTATTACATTTTATAGAATTTCCACAGTTAGAAAGACGATCCCCACGATCTAATAATCTAACACCATCAAGAGCTTCCATGATGTGTGAATGATTATATTCCTCATCAAAAATCGATGGGCTAAGTCCATAGACTGTATCTCAAAGGACTCTTTAGTGGAACAAAGTCTTTTGAGTCTCAAAAATTGACCCTTTAAGATACACCTCTTCAGGGGTCTAGAGTGATCACTATTAAACATTAGAAAAGCATTACGGGAATTTGGTTTCCTATAGATGTCCGTTTGAATTGTTTTGTTGATGTCTACGTACAGCATTATGTCCAAATAACAAATACTGTATGTTGAAGATTGAATTCGTAAGTAAACGTGAGATTATAATCGTTAATATTTAAAGTGTTAAAAAAAGATTCAAACGATAAAATGTCACCATCCCAATTGAAAAACAGATCATCAATATAACGGCTATAAAATTTAATGTGCTTCCTAAAAAGATTGTGATCACCATAAATAAAAATAGATTCCCAAAAACCCATAAACAAATTAGCATAAGAAGGTGCAAATGAAGTACCCATAGCCGTGCCTTTTAGTTGTAAGTAAAATTGTGAGTCGAAAGTGAAATAATTGTGAGTTAATTAAAAAGAAATAGCTTCTAATATAAAAGTACTCAGTGTCGTGGGTAAATTAGATAAATGAGAAAATGCTGTTCTGCGGCAATACCATGTTCATGCTGGATAATACTATAAAGGGACATCACGTCCATAGTCACCCAACAAAATGAAGTCTCCCACTTAAAGTTTTTTAAATCCATCAATAATTGATTGGTATCTTTAAGAAAAGAAGGTAGTCCTTGAACCAAAGGTTGAAGGAATTTATCAATGTAGCGAGAGACACCATCTCCCAAAGATCCAATGCTAGCCACTATGGGCCTGCCAGGAGGGCAGGTCAGTGACTTATGGATGTTTGGGAGATGGTGAAAAATAGGAACAATCGGGTGTGGACAAAAAAGGAAGTCAAACTCCTTAGGGTTAAGGACACATAGGATCCTACCCAAATCCAGTAATGCTTTCAACTCTTCAAGAAAGACATTGGTAGGGTATTTCCTGAGTTTCTTATATGATGTCTGATCTCCCAGTTGTCTGAGAGCTTCCTGTTTATAACTGGCAGAGGACTGGACAACTACTGCTCCCCCTTTATCAGCATTTTTTATGACGATAGTATGATCCGTTTGGAGGTTGAATAATTCTATTTTTTCCTCCTCCGTAAGATTGCCGTGGGATACAGAAATTCTGTCCGAGTCGAGGGTCTAAAAGTGTAACCTGAAGGTATTCATCTCTACAATTGATACAGACAACACATGGGTCATGTATCAGGCATTCAATTTATCAATCATTGCCACAATTTCATCCTCATCGTCTCCATCGTGCTGTATATCAACTAAATTTCTTTTCAAGGAGGAAAATTATAGGAATAATTTGGTTTATGCCCGAATCAGTGAAGCTCACAGGAGCGGTGGCTTCCTCAAAGGGCCTCAGCAGCCTACACAGCTCTTCTATCACTTAGCCATATATAATGTTGAATTAGTTGTCCTCGGGGGTGGGTGGTGTCACACTTGGGTGTGTGTGAGGACACTAGACAGTGGTATTTCTAGTTGTAGTATTAATAGTAAGTTTAGTATCAGTAACACTAATAAGTAGTAAAGTGGTACAGTATATACACATGACAAGGGTAAGTCTCAATGAGTCCCTCCCCCCAAAAATGAACATGTAACAATCAACAACATACTGGAGGTCACATTTTTTATTTATTGTAAAACATAATTTGTGTGTATTTACTTATAAAAGGTTTTACCAGGAAGTAATACAGTGAGAGTTACCTCTCGTTTTCAAGAATGTCCTGGGCATAGTTATGATGACAAATAATACATGGTTACATAAGTGAACAGGGTATACATTATATACAAGACATTGCATGCACAGTTAGAGATAATATATATCATAGGCGTATGTAACAGTCACAGACCAGATTAAAATGTGAGACAGCCTTAGGCCCAGGCCATAGAGCACTCAGCGTCGCTGAGCCGGGCTGAGCCGCGCTGAACAGATGCACAAAGCCCCTGCATTTGTAATCAGCGCGGCTATAGTTTCTCCCTCCTCATGCTTGCTAATGCGTGCTGAGGAGGAGAAACTCTTCCGAGAGCGGCAAATTTCAATTTGCCGCTCGGGGAAGCGGAGGAGCGGTCACGTGACCACTCCCATCCAATGGGGCTGCAGCCGGTTCCCTACAGAGCACTACAGAGCCGCCATTGTCGCGACCAGACAGAAGGCAGCACCGAGGGGAGGGGAGGGGAGGGGGAGGGGGGTGTGTGTGTGTGTGTGTATGTGTATGCATGTGTGTGTGTGTGTATGTGTGTGTGCATTTTGTGTGTATGTGTATGCATGTGTATGTGTGTGCATGTGTGTGTGTGTGTGTGTGTGTGTGTGTGTGTGTATGTGTGTGTGCGTGTATGTGTATGCATGTGTATGTGTGTGCATGTGTGTGTGCATTTTGTGTGTGTGTGTGCATTGTGTGTGTGTGTATTTGTATGCATGTGTGTGTATGTGTATGCATGTGTGTGTGTGTGTGTGTATATATATGTGTGTGTATATATATAATGTGTATTTGTGTGTGTGTGTGTATACAGATGGCGGAGCAGTTACAGTAGATTATTGTGTGTGTGTGTTTGTGTGTATTTAATGTGTGTGTGTATGTGTGTGTATATATATATGTGTATATATAATGTGTGTGTGTGTGTGCATGTGTGTGCATGTGTATGCATTTGTGTGTGTTTGTGTGCATGTGTGTGCGTGCGTGAATATATTTATCAAAGTTGCACAATGTTAATAAATAATTTATTCTCAGAACATGTCTTTTTTATAATTTTTAAAATATTATATAATATACACACACACACACACACACATATATATATACACACACACACACACACACACACGTTCCCCAGTGACACACAAACACACAGACCACTTCAAAGTGACACACACACACACTGACAGCTACCAAGTGACACACACACACAGTGATACCCGCCTCCCAAGCGCGCTTGCTGTCTCCTCTGTCAGGACAGCAAAAAGCTCCTGGTAGCGTGAGCGTCAGCAAGCGAGAGCGAGCAGCAGCACCTAAGCGCCCACTATATCCGAGGCCTTAGTTTTGAAACAACTTAGACTGGTGGTGGATGTGAGAGTCTCCGGTAGATTGTTACAGTTTTGAAGTCCACATTAAGAGAATGAGTGAATGCCTGAGCCTATGTACAGATGCAGCCATCTTCTGTTGCATTTTTTCAGGTATATCCAGGCAGGGCCACCAACAGCCCATGACTCGAGTTTCCACCAGGTCTCCCCATGTCTGCGGCCTTGCGAGCCTCCCCTCTACCTGCACAGGTTTACTCAGGTTTTCAATGCTTTATTGCGGCATTAAAAAGCAGGTTAACAGCAGGATGGACAGACTGTTACACACATTTATACTGTATTAAACAATCAAATATATAATTTCCCTAACACATGCCACTTCACACCTCAAGTGCAGTCCCAGCCAATCAGGTCAATGTTTCTTCCCCATGACCATTACAACTACCATTCAATGTCAGCAATATTTCTTGCGGTGGCAGCAGACGGCCCAAATCCAGATGTCTCTCTTGGCCATGGTTTATAGCACTCTATAGACCATTCTTTATCTGTTTATGAACAGACCAATTTAAATTACTAGGTGTCATTATCGCTTTATGAGTTTAAAATACGGACCATGTTTCTTTTGTCCAACCTGGCTTGTGCTGACAATTTGTTTGTGCCTTAAAGTATCCTTAAAGTATCTGTAAGAGACATGTACAGAGGTTCATATAATGGAGACCGATTGGGGTGAAATTATATCTTGGCATTATTCAGCCTGTTCCTTAATGCAGGCAAAATATACAAAAACACAAAATAACAAACCCCTATCCCTTTATAAAGGCTAACTGACTTCCCCAGACCCTATCTGCAGGACTGGAGGGATAATCCCATTACCAGCTTATCAGCATATATCACAACATTTCAGAAAACAATATCAAAGTCTTACTTTCCTTTAGGAAGAGGGGTGGAAGTCCATCTGAATAGCAGCTGAATAGGAGAGCTCTGTGGTATAAGGCAATTATATTTGTTGAAATACATGCAACATATACAATACAAAAACAGACTGTCAAAACATTACATATTTACATCGGGAGGGAAAAAAATAAAACAATAAAACACAAATTCAGTGCAATTATTTCAAATATTTACATTTCCCCATAGTTTTTCCCACTGTTTCTGTTCTATTCTGCTTTATTCCCTCTGTTTCTGCCCTCTGATCTGAGCAAATATCCTTTGCAATGTTTCCTCCTCAGAAAGTTCTTTCTTACTTACTGACACAAGAACTCTTGATATCCAAAGGTGATACAAAATGGTGGCATAGATCACTCTCAGGGTGCTGGTGTTAACACCCAGATATGTAGAAGCAAACCCAAACACTATCTCTGCATATGTCTGTGTATGCAAATGTTTTATTCCTAGTCTGTGCGAGGCTTTTTCCCAAACTGCCTGTGAGAAGCTACAATCCTTTATAAGATGCTCTACGGTCTCCAAATGGCCAACACACCTCTTCCTCGGACAATCCTTGCGCCCATCCTTCTGGTGCCTCAGATTTGTCCTGACATAGGTCTTCCCATGACTTGTCAACCACAAAACATCTCTCATTTTCCAAGGGATTCGCTTCTCCCTGAAAATCCCCCTTACCTCTTGAGCTCTGACTGACGGACAGTGGAAAAACCCAACTGGCGCTAAGAAGGACCTACCTAAGACCAATTTGTATAACACTTTCCTGGGAGTGTCCATTAGTTCTTTCGCAGTTAAATTCCAACCTCTTATTTGTCTAACAACTCTCCTTATATAAACTGGAGGATTATATATTTTAGTTATTATTTTTTTACCGGGCCCTCTGTAAACCAGTCTCTTAGAGCCCAAAACCTTGTTTTTAACAATTCCGCATTCCCCATGCTTTTACCCCCTTGTTCAACTCCTAAGTAAACAATGTTTCTTTTAATTGGATTAAGGCGATCACCCCAAAATAACTGAAAGAACATACTGCTAACCTGTGTCATTACTCTGTTGGTGGGAATACCACATTGACATAAACAAAAAGTGGTAATAAAAAGGACTTTAAGACTCGTACTTTATTTTCAAAGCTCATTTTCCACCTCTTCCACCTTTGGACTTTCCAGTTACAAATATCCAGTTTTGGCTGCCAGTTTTGCTCACTCATGTCCTCTTTCCGAAATGTGATGCCCAAAATCTTAATGTCATTTTGCGGTTCAGGAAACCCACCAGCTAACTGGAAATCATGATCAGGAGACCCAACCCAACAGGAGACACATTTCTAATGATTTATCCTTGAATTTGACACAATTCCGTATTTATCAATTAAAGTTCTCACTTCTTCCACTTCTTCAGAACTGGTTACAAATATTGTGACATCATCTGCATAGGCAAGACATTTTATTTTTTCCTGAGAAAGGACTGGTAACAAAAACCGTTTTATGTTTATATTGCCCTCCAAAAGTCTTAGAAAAGGATCTATTGCAAAAACATATAACAGGGGACTTAAAGGACATCCTTGCCTAACGCCAGATTTTATATTAAACCGCTCTCCTTGACACCCATTCACTATTGGGATTCCTGATGCTCCATTATACAAAGTCTTAAGCCATATTATAAATGTATTGGGGATCCCATACCTTTTTAGGACAGAAAAAGAAACGTATGATTAACTCTATCAAAGGCTTTGCTTTGATTTATACTTAGTACATATCCCTTCATAGAGCGTGTCCTGCTGTACTCAAAGATTTCTCTTACCAATAACAGGTTATTCACTATCTTTCTACCTTTCACTGCACAACCTTGTCGTTCACTAATCAGCATACTGACACGCTACTTAACCTACAGTGGCGGCCGCCTTTAGCCTCGGGCGGCCGTAGCGGCGCAACTCTGATAACCGCGGGCAGATGCATTTTTTTTTGTCCTGAGTGTATTGCGGTATTTTAGCGCTTGTAATATTAGTATTTTATTAGCGCTGTCTGCAATACTGCAATACCGTCTAAAAACTCAGGGGGGCGTTCGCGAGCTGTTGTCTTCAAAAGTCTAATACTTTAGCAGTTCAACCTACAGTACATCAGTACACAGTCTGCGTGTGCGCGCGCAGTAATTGTAAATTTGCATATATATATACATGCATGTACAGTGCTGTATGTCTCATTTGAAAATTGTTGAAACGCATAGGCGTGTACTGTAACAGTATCACATTTTGGCATATACAGCGCTCTCCCCTCGCTCGCCCCTGCACACACACAGGATAATTTACTGCACTGCAGTATTTCAACTTCTTATCTTATCTACAGTACAGTACACCTCTCCCACACCATTCCTTTGAATGTGTGTCTTTCTGGTTTCAATCACATTCCTGCTTGATAGCTGATGATTACTGCGCATGCGTCTGTAAGTTCACCACTGCTTGCTTGCGAAGTTCAAGAGTGAGTGACCACCAAAAAAATAAAATATTTTTTTTTATCCTCATTTTTTATTTTTATTTTCTCCACAAGCCTGCCTAAACCATCTTGATATTACAATATTCAATCTGTGCTGTAGCTTTTGACTGCGACACTGTGCATTTGACTGCACATGGTTGATTTGTGTGCTTTTTATGTATTTGAGAGTGTAGGGATCAAATTATTATGATGACCTGCCTTTTGAAAATATGCCATTTCTTTGAACTGCAGTACAGCTAATCCTTCATGCAGCTGTACCCTCTATCCCCCCTCCCCCATGCACACACAAGGCTCGCTCAAGGATTTGAACCTCTTATCGACAGACACCTCTCCAGAGCCATTCTGTTTCTAAAGCTTGCCATTGTGTTTTTCATTGTCCGTCCCTAGCCGAGCATCACCTCTCTGCACCTGCGTGTAATCCTCTTTGGGATGGGAGCTACAGTACATAGCTGATGATTACTGCGCATGTGTCTGTAAGTTCACCACTGCTTGCTTGCGAAGTTCAAGAGTGAGTGACTGTAGAGGGAGAGGGGGATTGGCCCGGAATTAAAGGGGTTGCACCCCATATGGCCACCCCCTGACCTCACCGGCAGGCAAGGGGTTAACTGGACTGCGGTCCAGGAATGTGTTTTTACCTTGATCCATATTCAAATGTGCATTCCCCTGTAATAATGTATTGTCCCCATTCCAGTGTCTGGACCAACTCTCACACTGGGACCCATTCGGGAGGAGAAGGGTTAATAGTTAGGTAGTGATTATAGCCCTTTGTTCCATTTCCCCGCCTTTTCAGGCTCCAGTTTGCAGCTTCCCATAGGTCGCCATTGCAGCTCTATGCATTCCAATGGCGAATCCGGCGGTTTGGGCCCGTTTCCATAGAAGACCAGAAGGTGGCGCCCGAGAGGAGGAGCGGCGGTTCCCCATTGTAAGTCAATGGAGCCATTCATTTCAATGGGGATTCCTCGATGCCGACCTCCAGGACGGGTTGGCAGCCATCCAAACCGCAGAAGCGGATACAATATCTATAAGAGAGCTTTTGATCACTCTAGGTCAAGTTCAAATACAATTGGCGTGGGAAACGTAGGTTCTAGGGCACCGAGGAATAAAATTCCATCACTGGGTCTTACCCCGCCTTCATCCTCTATCTTCGGGAAGTGGCGGAACCCTGGCGTGCATGACCGGCTCACCAGCTGAGGCACCAGTGACGCGTGGCGCGCTCACGTTTGCGGGACTCCTCCACTTCCTATTAGGCTACTCAATAGGGCCTTACCCAGTAGCCTATCAGGACGCATTCCTGCTGTCTGTGGACCTCCCATTGGTGGGAGGCTCCTTTAAGTGTTTGTGTGGATGTTCACTCCTTGCCGAGCATAATTCCTTGTGTGACGCTTACTTCTTCACTATCGTGTCTGTTTGCCTGCCTGATACCTGACCCTTGCTTTGTACCTGGACTCTGCTGTTTCTCCTGCTCTGACCCTGGCTTGTACGACTACTCTGGAATCTCCTGCGCTGACCCTGGCTATCCGTTATACGACTACGTTGATATCTCCACTACTGAATTCAGCTAAGTACCCCCACGATCCTGCTCCCTCGTATCCTGACCTGGCTTGTTATAACGATTACTCTGAACTCTGTATCCCTAGAACCGGCTTGCAAGACAATTCTACACTCTGGACATGCCTTCGTGGTTGTGGGAGGTGTCTTGCAATAATTCCCTACCTCAGCCCCGCGGTCGCGTCTCATTTGTGGTGAGCTACGCGTCACAAATAGGACCCAACCTGATACCACCAGTGAGTGTCCCCAAAGTACATTGGGTGCCAGGCACCAATATCCTGATGTCCTTTTCCCAATGTCAAGGCTCACCCAAAGTGTTGGAGATAGCGCTATCCCGTGTAGTGTTGGTGCCTGCCCGGGGCATCCAGCACCCGGGTAATGCTGATTAACAAGAGGATCCATGTGTCTGATCCAACGTTGTCGTCGTCCGTGATGGCATCCGCCTCCACGTGGGGTGAATTTCCGGCATGGATAATATCACCAAAGTCTTTTGCAATGGAGGTGTTCAGGTCCCAGACCACAGGCCGCGATCTCCGTGCAGCATTTTTACTGTGTCCCTGACACTAGGCAGTATAATGGGGAAGCGTCCCTATCTAAGGGGGCCTTCCCTGAAGCAACCACAAGCTACTATGAGTCGGGGCCTAGCTGGGGCCTAAGGTGTGTAGCCGTGACCCCTTATTCACCCTGAAAGAGTGGGAGGTTGCGCCTGCACAGAGGGAGTTGCAAAGCCCGCGAAGGAGGAGAGTGTTATTTGGCGGGAGGTAGCAGACCCTTGTCCCAGCAGCCCCGCGGGGAGGGTCAGGTGAGAGGGTTGAGCCAATGGTGGTTGCATGCACGTGGAGCTAGAGCTGGTTGGAGAGGAAAAGAGACGGAGTGTCTGTGTAGGGGAGGTTGATCCGCCCCGGCGCAGGCCATGTGCCCCAGGCCCAGTTAGCCCTGAGTCACGGTAGAGACAAGCTGAGCTAGGGATCGCCCTAGTGAGGTTCCTGTTCCCGTAGTATCTTTAAGACCCTGATCTGGACTATACTATAGAGTGGGAGGTCTGGGCTCAGACCCCGCTTGTTGTTGCCGGAGTCCGGGTGGGAGTGCCCCGGACCCGAGAGAGAGAGAGAGAGAGAGAGAATGGTGTCGACTTACAGAGACTCTTTGCGAAGACCGTAGCAGTCCCGAGCACTGGAGTGCTCGGCAGGTATTTCAACAAGTGCACCAACGGTACCATTTATTCACTTGAGACACAGTGGCTGCGCAGTCACCCATACACACATACAGTGAGTGGGAGGACTAATCCGTTAAGGATCGGACACAAGGTGGGATCATCCGTTGGAGGGTGTGGGATAGAGTGTTGGCGTCCGCCGTGGCGCATGATTGTGGGGCGTCCACCGTGGCGCACTAGAGTGTTGGCGTCCGCCGTGGCATGTTATAAAACGTATCTATTGGGATGGTATGGTATGTAACTAAATGTGAGCTTTGTCTACAAGTAAAGGAGGTTGGTTATAGAACTTGGCTGTGTGAGTGTATTTCTTGCATATAAGTCCTGCGAAGACCCACTCCCCATTGGAGGAAGCTGTCGCAGGTGGAGGCGCTGCACCCGTTATAGATATTGCGTGCACCCCAGGCTCTCCGTGGCAGAGACTTAGGCCCTGCGAGCCTACAGGTAACACAGCACAGAGTAGCGGCTTGCTAGCGATAGGAAGCAGGGCTACATTTGGAGGTGCTGCTGAGAGCTTAGACCTGGGGTGCCCCTCGAACCTAAATTGTTATCACCATGGCCCTGCCTACCCATCACGAGATACGAGACTGGGCCCGCCAAGTTCGCACGCCTACCCGTCGCGCCATAGCGCTGGCCCGAGTGCCCATGTCCTTACCCTTAGAGACTTTACAGACGGCCTTGCGACAACTCCCGGGTTTTGCCAAAGCTCGCCTGGTAGATGTACTTGTAGATCACGACTCTAAGTGGAATACCTTGCTTGTGGACTGTCGGCTCAACTTGTTAGCGCTCGAACCTGCTGTTCCTCACTCTTTGGCCCTGCCCTATGCACCGCCAAGCGGTAGTCCTTTTGTCTACCCCCTCCGAGATCCACTCGTACGTCCGCTGGATGAGGACGACCCCACCCTCCCTTTGATTCACTATGTCGCGAGCGATGTCGTTAGTTGCCGGTCCATGTCTAGTGATCCAGGGTCAAGCGCCTCCGCTGAGGCTGGAGTGAGTAGTAATATGCTGCAGAAATTCAATGACAAGATAGACCAGTTATCTGGCCCCCCCAGTTTGCCGCCGCTAGTCGAAGCGCTTACATTAGCCACCCACACCCAGAACTACCGGAAGCTAAAAGCCTTCTCGGGGACCCTCCCTGTGCCTACCGGGGAAGATGGGGTAGAAACTTGGAAAGAACACACGTGGGGAGTAATGGAAGAGTGGTCGTGCACCGATGTGGTGAAAAGACAGAGACTCATGGAGTGCCCCAGCGGCCACCCTAATCAGTATACACCGCGAGCAATACCCCGATCTAACCTCCCGCTTGATGATAGAGTTCCTGGCAGAAGCCTATAGCGCGAAAGAGGATGATGGTGCGCTGTGGGCCAAGTACTATGCCATAAATCAATGGGAGGGGGAAGAGCTGTCCGCCTATATACACCGCGTGCAAATATCTTTCGGGCCGTTGCTGCATTATAAATATGTGCTGCCCTCACAGATGGATGAATATCTCCGTAAGCAGTACCTCCGCGGATCCAGTCCTACTCACCCAATAGCCAGCATGATTCGTGATCACCTCACACGAGGACCCCCTCCCTTCCTTCATCCAACTACTGCAACAGGTGAAAGAGCACGAGACGCATCTAATGCTGCAGTCCCCTCAGAAACCGAAAACTAGCGGTAGCACTAAACCCAAAGGAAGTGCTGAAAAGAAGGAGGAGCCACCGGACAAGCCTGGCTCAGAGAAACCGTATTACGTGGGACGGTCGTCCCCTCCGCCTGATCGCTGGGCTACCCCGAGAGATCTTTCATGCTATAAATGTGGGAAGCGGGGACATCTATCCTACGCCTGGGCACTTCTCGAGACCGGAGTCCCTCCCCCAAGAAGTTCCCTTCCCAGGCTATGGTCTGCGGGGTGTATGCGACAGATACCGACCAGGCCGGGACCCCTTCCGGAAGGGCAGAGCCGGCCGAAGATGGTAGCCGGGTGGGACCTGTAGCGTTGATCCAGGTCCTAGTGGATGGAATCTACTCCTCTGCACTACTAGACACCGCATCCCAAGTCACCATCATATACAGAGGGTTCTATGATCGACATCTTCAAAAGCGTCCGCTGCGACCGGCTGACCACATCAAGGTACGCGGGCTAAGCAATGACGACTACCCCATCGATGGGTTAGTGACCGTGGATCTGGAAATACAACAGCTCAACACGGGAAAATCTCACCCCATGAAGGTGGATGCCTTGGTGTGTCCGGAACCCCGAGACACCCCCAAGTACCCTATTATACTCGGTATAACAATAAAGGGATACTGGCGCCTAATGTGTCCAATTAGGTGGATTTCTTGATTCAATGGGGATAGTTCAAATTTCAGAATGATCAGCAAACTGTTGATTTTGTGATGACCAGATGCAACCTAGTACTCGTGCATTACTTTTCCACAGCGTGCCCTCTTGATACCAAGCTCTTTCCCATATTCACCAGGAGCTCTGTGTGTGGGGGGAGGTCTGTGCAGGTTCTGTAGTAGATTTTCCTGTGGTACTGCAACGCCACAAGGTTCTGTTATTCCTCGTTTCTCGCACAATTACAAACCTGGTACAGGGAGGCGGCTGTGCTCTTATCTCTCTCTGCTGCAGTGAGAGTAGGGACATTAAACCTGGTGATGCCGTACTTCTCTGCAACCTGGGAGTACCGGGAAAACATAAGTTGGCTGACCGATGGCGGGAGGGGGTGTACGAGGTGATTTCTCAGTTGCCTGGCCTTCCAGTCTACCGCATCAAAGACTCGGAGGGTCGGCTAAAGACGTGGCATCGTAATCATCTGCTCCCTATTCCCCAAATAGAAGAAGGAGACTTGGAGTGGCCTACATCTCCCCTGAGTGGGGAAATGTCACCAGGAGAAGAAGTCGGGGATGAGGAAACCCTGGAAGATCCACAGGAAGGAACCTCTCAAAGGGGCCTTCCGGCCACGAGGGCATCTCCCGGAGGAGCTACGGGCAAAGAGCCCCTTGGCCCAACGACAGAAACGTTGACTCCAATGAGTCAGCCGCTAGATCCACAGAGCCCGTGCTTTGTGCCACAAAGAGACTTTATAGATATACCCAGCCCCTCAAGGGCAGAGTTGGAAATACCCGATGAGAATTGCTACTCTCCAGAAGAGGTAGCTGAAGAACCAATTCGCAGAAGCCAAAGAGCTGGCCAGCCTCCAACGAGGCTGGCTTATGATCACTTTTGGGCACCCCATTATGAGGCTCAGCAGTGGGCTCGCAATCACGTCCAATCCGTTATTATCATGTTCAGTGAAATGTACAAGTTGATTTAGAGACCTATGCATTAGCGGTTTTTCATTATATAACTGGTTGTATTGTTATCCTTGTCCAAGTGGGGGCGTTGGAATCTATAGGGGGGAGGATGTAGCCGTGACCCCTTATTCACCCGGAAAGAGTGGGAGGTTGCGCCTGCACAGAGGGAGTTGCAAAGCCCGCGAAGGAGGAGAGTGTTATTTGGCGGGAGGTAGCAGACCCTTGTCCCAGCAGCCCCGCGGGGAGGGTCAGGTGAGAGGGTTGAGCCAATGGGCTGCGGAGGTTGAGTAGATATAGGGAGGTGGTTGCACGCACGTGGAGCTAGAGCTGGTTGGAGAGGAAAAGAGATGGAGTGTCTGTGTAGGGGAGGTTGATCCGCCCCGGCGCAGGCCATGTGCCCCAGGCCCAGTTAGCCGTGAGTCACGGTAGAGACAAGCTGAGCTAGGGATCGCCCTAGTGAGGTTCCTGTTCCTGTAGTATCTTTAAGACCCTGATCTGGACTATACTATCGAGTGGGAGCTCTGGGCTCAGACCCCGCTTGTTGTTGCCGGAGTCTGGGTGGGAGCGCCCCGGACCCGAGAGAGAGAGAGAGAGAGAGAGAGAGAGAGAACGGTGTCGACTTACAGAGACTCTTTGCGAAGACCGTAGCAGTCCCGAGCACTGGAGTGCTCGGCAGGTATTTCAACAAGTGCACCAACGGTACCATTCATTCACTCGAGACACAGTGGCTGCGCAGTCACCCATACACACATATAGTGAGCGGGAGGACTAATCAGTTAAGGATCGGACACGGGGTGGGATCACCCGGTGGAGGGTGTGGGAAAGAGTGTTGGCGTCCGCTATGGTGCATGATTGTGGGGCGTCCGCCGTGGCGCACGATAGTGTTGGCATCCGCCGTGGCGTGTTATAAAGCGTATCTATTGGGATGGTATGGTATGTAACTAAATGCGTGCTTCTAGTGCATGAAATTAATCTTCTAGTGCACGAAATTAATCTATATCTTGTTGCAGGGGAGTCTGGCAGCCTTATTGGCTGTATTATGCCATGTGATGCATTGCCCCTATGCATTGTGGGGTTTGTAGTTCACGTAGAGCCCGTTTCCTCTAATGGGCGCATCTGTCCTGCTTCTGCGCATGCACAAGCCTTCTGCGCATGCACACACATAACTAACACGCTGCCTTTGCAGGGCACCGCCGGGAGCCTCCTGCGACCCACTCGCCATCCTGGAGGCCCACGCTGCCTGCAACCTTCCCCGCAACTACCTGAGCTCGTCGGTTGCAAGCGCACTCCTCCGCTGGCAGCCGCGTGCCCCACGGTGGTAAGGGGACCGGGGGGAGGGGCCTTCTATATATGTGAAAGTAAAATCAAGGAAGGACACTTGGGTCCCCCTACAGGGAGCTGCAATGTCATGCTCTGATGACATCGGAGCTTCTTATTGGCCCATGGAAGTGAGACTTTAATTGGGCCACATTTATTTCCAAAAAGAAAGCAGAAATACTGGCACAAAAAAAATATGAATGACTTGAAAACCAGGAAATTCCCGGAGCAGTTCAGGTCCATGTAACATTCTGGGTTTGATTTTGAGTAGGAAGGAATTGCTCCTTTAAGATTTTTACCAACACAAGATGCTGTACGTTTAAACCTGGGTAATAATCTCAGCCAACGGAGACGGGTACTGTTTTTTTTTTACACTGCTTGTGGTAAGGAAAGTGATTGTAAACATCATCTAGTATCCACTCCCCTGCACATTTTGCCTAACATTTAGTCCAACAGCCTCTCCAACCCTCATGGTGGTGGACTTCCAACACCAGTCTTGGGGCCCCTCAAATGCTGGCCATCTCTTTTGATTAATCAAGTTGAATCTCTGAAAGGTAAGCTGATTCATGCTTCTACTTTGTCTCTGATAGACGTTCCCTCACTTCAATGCTTGAAGATAAGGATATATCCTTCACTGATAGGAGAGACATTTTTTCATATGTTGATGAATATAAATAAGAACTGTTTTAATCTCCAAAGCCTTACTGAAACTACATATTGTTTACATTTAATCATGTACATACACTATATGGAATAAAATAAGACATTCAAATATTATAATGGTAAAAAGATTTTAACAGGCAATAATTTTCTGGGACAATTGTGTTAAACATGTTAGTGAAACATCATGTGGCAATGAGTTCTGCGTTCACTGTTTTGATACCAGACCCGTTTGTCTCAGACACTTCCCTCTCAATTTCCATATAGCCTGTTTTACTTCTTTATTCCTCAGACTGTAAATCACAGGATTTAGCATCGGAATAAGGGATGCGTACAATACAGCAAACACCTTGTCCTGTTCGATTGAATAGGCGGACTTGGGTCTCATATACATACTGAGGATGATCCCAAAGAACAGGATGACAACTGTGAGGTGGGATGAGCAGGTAGAGAAGGCTTTGCTCTTCCCCTTATTGGAGCGGATCTTCAGGATGGTGAAAATAATGAAGACATAAGTTATCAGGATGAAAACTAAGGGAACAAATCCAAACAACACCCCAGATACTTGTATAACCAACTCTACCCTCTGCGTTCCACTGCAGGACAATTTGAGCAGTGGTTTGAGGTCACAAAATAAATGGTTAATAACATTGGATCTGCAAAACGAAAAGTGAGATATTAATCCAAAAAAGATCAGTGACTCCAGAAGACCAAGGAACCACGAAGCTACTGCCAGCTTGGCACAAAACCTCACATTCATGAGATTTGGGTAGCGCAGTGGATGGCAGATGGCCACGTATCGATCATACGCCATGACAGCAAGGAGGAAATACTCAGCTACTACACATATGACAAAGAAAAACATTTGAGTGATGCATCCCATGTAGGTGATAGATTGATTCCCTGTTAAGCAGATGTCTAAGAATTTGGGAAGAATTGCTGTTGTGAAAGTGATATCTAGGAGGGAAAGGTTACATAGGAAGAAGTACATCGGGGTGTGGAGATGAGGATCACTGTATATCACTGTGATAATCATTAGGTTACCAGTCAACGCCACCAAGTAGACTAGGAGAAATATAATGAATAGAGTGAGCTGCAGATCTGGCCACTCATAGAATCCCAGGAGAATAAATGTTGTAGTTCCTGTCGCATTCCCAAATTCCATCACAGTTCTGTGATAAGAAAGAAGTATAGATTGTTAGAGATAGCCCCTATGGTGGAAGAAAATGTGGTATCATGGCAGTAAAAACTGTGGTGAGATTATGGACCAGAATCTGACACGGTAATACAAGAATTCAGCTTCCTGTTTTGCTCTGTGCTACAGGCAATGGGATATGCTCTATGCTGCAGGGAGGGAGTAATGATCTGTGCTGCAGGGAGTGGGGGATGCTCTGTACTACAGGGAGTGAGTCAGTGTGTGGGGGATGTTCTGCAGAGAGTGGGGGATGCAAGTACTGCAGGGAGTGAAGAAACTGGGCTTCAGAGAATGGGTGATGCTGTGTGTTGCAGGGAGTGGGTGATGTGCTGCAGGGCTCTGTGCTGCCGAGAGTGTGTGACACTGTGTATTGCATTTATTTATATTTATAAAATATTTTACCAGGAAGTAATACATTGAGAGTTACCGCTCGTTTTCAAGTATGTCCTGGGCACAGAGTAAGACAAATTATATACTGTATGGCTACAAATACAGTTACATAAATGAGCAGGGTATACATTATATACAAGACATTGCGTGCATAGTTAAAGAAAATATATATTATGAGCGTATGTAACAGTTACAGACTAGATTAAAGTGTGAGACAGCTTTAGATTTGAAAGAACTTAAACTGGTGGTGGATGTGAGAGTCTCCGGTAGGTTGTTCCAGTTTTGGGGTGCACGGTAGGAGAAGGAGGAGCGGCCAGATACTTTGTTGAGCCTTGGGACCATGAACAGTCTTTTGGAGTCTGATCTCAGGTGATAAGTGCTGCATGTGGTAGGGGTGAGGAGCTTGTTCAGGTAGCTGGGTAGCTTGCCCATGAAGAATTTAAAGGTAAGACAGGAAAGGTGAACTTTGCGCCTAGACTCGAGTGATGACCAATCTAGTTCTTTGAGCATATCGCAGTGATGTGTGTTGTAGTTGCATTGGAGAACAAAACGACAAATTGAATTGTAGAGGGTGTCAAGTTTGCTAAGGTGGGTTTGAGGTGCTGAGCCATATACTATGTCTCCATAGTCAATAATTGGCATTAGCATCTGCTGTGCGATACGCTTTCTAACCAGGAGACTTAGGGAGGATTTGTTCCTGTAAAGTACCCCTAGTTTGGCATAGGTCTTGGTTGTCAGGGTATCAATGTGCATCCCGAATGTTAAGTGGGAGTCAAACCATAAGCCCAGGTATTTAAAACTAGTGACAGGGGTTAGGGTGGTGTTAGCGTTGGTTCTAATCAGGAGCTCAGTCACTGGAAGCTTTAAAAATTTAGTCTTGGTCCCAAACACCATTGTTACAGTCTTGTCAGTGTTTAAAAACAGTTTGTTTTGGGAAATCCAGTTTTCGAGTCTCAAAAAGTCAGACTGAAGTTTGTGTTGAAGGTCAGAGAGGCTATGGCTGTGTGCATATAGGATTGTGTCGTCTGCATACATGTGTATTGAGGCTTCCTTACAAGCTGTGGGAAGATCATTAATGAACACTGAGAAGAGTAGGGGCCCCAGAAACGAGCCTTGCGGGACACCACAGGTGATATTCAGGGGGTTGGAGTTAGAGCCTGAGATGGACACATGTTGGGATCTTCCTGATAGGTAGGACTGAAACCAGTTTAAGCATGTTCCCTATTCCAGAGTCTGGAGTTTGTTAAGCAGGATAGCATGATCACACTGTGTCAAAAGCCTTTGCAAATCTAGGAATACTGCACCAGTGGATTTACCCCCCGTTCCATTTACACTGGATTTCATTGCAAACTTTTAGCAGGGTAGTTACGGTGGAGTGTTTGGGACAAAACTCAGATTGAATTGGCTAGGGAAATTTGTCTTGGTATAGAAATCGCTTAATTGGGAGTGGACACATTTTCCATGACTTTGGATAGAATTGGGAGAAGTGAGATTGGCCTGTAGTTTGAGACAGTGTTTTTTGTCCCCACTTTTGAAGATTGGGACACCTCTGGCAGTTTTCCAGGTCTTAGGGATATGGCCTGCAGACAGGATAGAGTTGACTATGGACGCAATTGGTTTGGGCAATGGCTGGGGCACCAAGTCGTAGGAACCTAGATTGTAGTAAGTCAGGTCCACATTGGCTGCTTAGTTTTAGTTTGAGGAGCGCTTGTATAATCTCCTCTTCAGATACTAGGCCAAATTGAAAATTGTGGGCAGTGTTGGGAGGGGTTGGGGCTATAGGGGTACTCCCAGGATGAGATTCAGGTTTGTGATTTGGGCTGCATTTTGCTGATAAGTTGGGCACACCCACAAAGTATCATTGAATGCATTTGCAATGTCAGTGGGGTTTGTCAGAATAATATCCCCCTTAGTGATATTACTTGGTTGTTGATGGTTAGGAGGCTGGAATATATTGTTGATAACCTTCCAGAAGTTAGCTGGGTTTGTTGTATTTTGGTGGAGATTGTCAGAGTAATATTGTGCTTTTGCATGCCTTGTTTGCTTTTTGCACATGTTCCGCATGCATCTGTAGTGATGGAGATCCTTGGTAGTGCCAGTTACTTTGTAGCTTTTCCACAAGTTATCCCTGAGCTGTTAGAGTGCAATAAGGTCAGTTGTAACCCATGGAAGGTGGGCCCCCCGTACCATTATTTTGCGTAGTGGAGCATGGGTATCACAGAGTTTTAAGAACTCGGATTGGAAATAGTCGAGTGCAGAATCAGGGTCGGGAATTAAATCGATTCTGTGCGAAGGGCAGTTGGTAAGGTCATCCAGAAAACTGTTGTGGGTTAAGTTTTTAAATGTTCTAGTGAGGAGAACTTTAGGGCTTGATTGGGGCGGTTTAATTTTCCTTACACAGTACACTATTGCATGGTCACTGAAATGTCAGAAGGATGCCAGAGGATTGGATTCTGCGGGTTGAGGAGAGAATCCAGTCTAGCAAGGAATGGTTGTGCGACTTCAGGTTTATCCGTGTGGGTTGGGAAATGAGTTGCGATAGGTTAAGTGACTTGAGTTGTATCTGGATTTTGTGGTTTTTAGGGTCAAGCCAATTGAAGTTGAAATCCCCAAGAACTGCATGGAGTGAGGGATATTCTGCAGGGAGAGGGGAATGGTCTGCCACAGGGAGTGTGAGATGAGCTGTTGTGCAGTGAGTGGGTGTTGCTCGGTGCTGCAAGGAGTGTGGGATGCTGTGTGCTGCAGGTCGTGAGTGACACTGTGTATTGCATGGAGTGGGTTATATTCTGCAGGGAGTGAAGAATGGTCTGCAGCGGGAGAGTGAGATTCACTGTGATGCAGGGAGTGGGTGTTGCTTTGTGCTGCAGTGAGTGTGTGATGTTCTGCAGGGAGTGGGAGATGCTCTACTGAAGGGCGTGAGTAACCCAATGAGTAATGCTCTGTGCTGAAGGGTAGAGTAGTGGATGCCCTGTTGGAAGTGGGGATGCCCTGGGCTGCAGGCAGTGGCTGATGTTCTGCATTGAGTGGGTGATGTTCTGCATTGAGTGGGTGACGCTGTGGGCTGCATGCAGTGGGTGACGCTGTGTGCTGCAGGCAGTAGGTGACGCTGTGGGCTGCAGGCAGTGGGTGACGCTGTGTGCTGCAGGCAGTGGGTGACGCTGTGTGCTGCAGGCAGTGGGTGAAGCTGTGTGCTGCAGGCAGTGGGTGACGCTGTGTGCTGCAGGGAGTGGGTGATACTGTGTACTGCAGGGAGTGGGTGACGCTGTGTACTGCAGGGAGTGGGTGATGCTATGTGCTGCAGGTAGTGGGTGATGCTGTGTGATGCAGGGAGTGGATAATGGTGTGGTGCAGGGAGTGGGTGATGCTGTGTGCTGCAGGGAGTGGATGATGGTGTGGTGCAGGGAGTGGATGATGCTCTGTATTGTAAGGAGCAAGTGATGCTATGTGCTGCTGTGTGTAGCATGGAGTGGAGACAAATATAATTATGTAATGTGCTTATGCAATTGTAGCCCCGGACCCCCGTTACCTCCGCTGTCAGGGGCAAGGGCAAGTGCCGCCGGAGCCAAGCGACGGACCCGCCGGCATCTTTAAAGGGTGGGGGCCGAGCAGGGAGCGCTCCGGTGCTCCGGAGGCTCTGCGGTGGCCCGACGGTACAAGGTGCCGCCATGTTGTCCTTCGCGTATGCGCAGTACAGCAGCAGTTGCGGAGGCCCTCAGAGATTGCGCATGCGCTGTGCAAGCGCGGGCGAAGAGGCGGACAATGAGGAGAGGCTATGGGCAGGGACTACATGTCCCATGAACCTCAGGAGCGCACCACCTGACGCCAGGGAGCCAATAGGGCTGGAGCATCTCCCTGCTCTCAGGGATTGATACATTTTCGCACGCTGAGCCACGGAGTCAAGACCAGGAAGCGCTAGGGGTAGGAGGTGAGTGCAGAGGTCTGTGACCCAATGCATTAGGCTAGCAGCCCCCTATGCCCCAGTTAGGTCCTGAGCCATATTAACAGCTTGTTGTGCCTAGGTAGGGACTCTGCCCCCCCATTATCTGTTTGGTAGTCAGGGACACAGTGCTAAGCAGTGCAGCCCTGTGAGGTGGGTTCTGGGCACAGAACGCCACCAAAGAAACAGAGACTTACGGTTATATTATCCACGCCGGAACTCACTCCACGCGGTGGCGGATGATGACGTCGGACCGGACGGAATTCCCTGTCGTAGTCTGCGGAACCCGGGGCCGGAGCCCCGGGCAGGTATCATTCTACAAGTGCACCAACACTGTACAGCAATGCAAGAAGCACGCCTAACGGGCGGGGGTATCACTGGGGGACACTTACGTGGTAGAGTGGCCAATGGCCCTGTATAGTACATTTGGATACGGTGTTGGGGTACACGGTGGTTGGAAAGGATAATACGTTCAACGAGAGCACGTATTGTTGTGATTCATATAGAGTATAAGTATACTAATGTGCTTGTGTTCAGTAAAGACCGTTCTGTTTATACCAGTGAGTATTATTGTGTTGGGTCCTGAGAGGGACTCCTCCCACTCCGTCGGGATCCCTCCCAGGTGGAGGTGTTGCACCACGAGATATTGTGATATATATATGTAGCCCCGGCTCTCCATGCAGAGGCTTAGGCTCCTGAGGGCCACACAGGTAAATAAGCACTTGTAGCGTCTGTATTCACAGGGAATACCCGTTACATTTGGAGGCGCTGCTGAGATCAGATCTGGGGTGCCCTATTCTGTATCAAATTGTCCGATCTAATTTCCATCATGTCCATGCCATCAAAGCAAGAGGTCAATGACTGGGTCTTAGCGTGCGGCATGTCCCCAAGGTGCGTGGTTGCAGTGGCGGGAGTATCCAATGACACGGACTTATTCGCAGTGTGCAGACAAGTGAGAAATTGTCCAGGACTGTCCACCGCCCAGGTGGTAGACTTTAAACTTGATGCTGACGGCCGGGGGACTACCTACCTCCTGGCCACCGAACGTGAAATATGCTCAGAGACTGTTCCCCATGTATTAAACCTACCGGAGTCCTCCGCAGAGGATTGCCTCATGATATATCCTGACGCCCAGTACTTGGCCATCCACTGCCAACCGGGTGACCAGTACTCCTTACAGGGTAGGCCTCCCCAAGGTCTCCTTCACCCCGAACGCTTTAGGAGGAGCCATCGGGCCTGGAGCTAGTAGTCAGCCCCTAAGTGGAGGCCCTTCCTTGAATATGACTATACCCCAACTAGTGGAAGCTATAACCATCTCATCTCAAACACAGAACTACCGGAAACTAAAAGTCTTTTCCGGAATTCTACCGACTCCTTTAGGAGAAGAAGGGATCGAGACATGGCGGGAACATACTCTCCAAGTAATAGCGGAGTAGTCGTGCTCCAAAGCCAGCAAATGACAGAGATTGGTTGAGTGTCTCCGAGCCCCAGCCTCCCAACTGGTACGGACGCATCGTGAAGTGGAAGGAGAAGTTACGGTACAGGAGCTGGTGGAAATGCTCACCCAGTCCTATACGGGAGAAGACGACGAGGATGAGCTGATGGCACAGTTCAAGGCTCTTCGCCAAAAAGAAGGAAAGGATCTGTCTGCCTTCGTCCGCAAAATACAGCTGTCTTTGGGGAACCTTCTGTCCAAAAACATTGTTTCAGTCGCTGAAGTGGACCAGTACCGACTCAAACAGCTACTAAAGGGTTCGTTGCCAAGCCACCCCATAGCTTTAGTGATGTGGGCCGCCCCGATCACCGCTGTACCACCGAGCTACATGGAATTACTGTGGTACATCAGAAGACATGAGGTGCAGCTACATTTTCATGACGCCAAAAAGACCAAGGAACCCCTCAAGAGTGACGCTCCCGTCGTCTCAACCCCAAAGGGTAAGAAATCTTCCAACAGGGAGGAGGAGGTGACACACAAGTCGCCTGCCGGGAAGGGCCGTACCTTTGAAAGACCGTACAAAGGACGATTCGATCTCCCGGATGTTGTATGCTATGGCTGTGGACAGAAGGGCCATTTCTCCAGCTAATGCCCCGAGAAAGACGACCCAGAACCCCCCCCCCCCCCCCGCAAGGGAGGCTCTGCTAGGTCAATGATGTGCCGCTTACAGATTGCCGAAGTACAGACATCTAAAACCTTCCCGGAGTCTTCTGAGTCCTCCGAAATCCCTCCTGAACCAAGCCGCAACGATGGAGTCTCACCATCGGATGCTTACAGTCAGGTAGGCCCATCTGCTATAGTGCGTGTCGTACTAGAAGGGATGTATGCTTCTGCCTTATTGGACACCGGGTCCCAGGTGACCATAATACACCGAAAATTCTACGAGCAACACCTCAAACACTGCCCCTTGCGGTCGGCGGAACATATGAAGGTGAGGGGGTTAAGTAACGAGGATTACCCCATTGATGGGATTGTAAGGGTTCAACTGGAGATACTCCAACTGAACACCTGCAAGAAACACCCCATGCATGTGGAAGCAATGGTATGTCCTGAGCCTCAAGAACAGTGCCAGTACCGATCATCTTGGGAACGAATACTGATATAGTGTGAGCTGTAATCAGAGCATACTTGAAAGAAACCAATGAATTACCCATGGCCAATCCACTCCTTGACCCTGTACTAGGGGAGGAGTGCAACCAGGTATATGCCTTAGAGCGTCACAGGGACCTCTACAATCGTCAACGCGGACTGACGACAATTTTACCAGGGGGAGTGCAACGTATGTCCGTCTGGTGCTGCTATCCCGATCGAGATGAGACCGACCATCTTTTCTCTCTAGAGAGCACCCCTGAGGAAGATGTTCAGAAAGGGTATAGGGTAATACCCAAAGTGAGAGAGTGGACGACTAAAATTCCTTTACAAACCTATGTATATGTTCAGAATATCTACCCCTTCCCGATGGACCTTGATGCAGGACAAAGTTTGGGCCGCATATATCCGGTCAGCCCTGTGGAAACAGTGCCACAGGTGAACGCCGAGCAGTTAGTCGACCTGGATTTCAACTTCGGAGAATCGTCGCTGCCAACTGAGTGGAAGAGTCGACTGACAGCCAAGTTGAATGAATGAAGGACGTGTTTTCCACCAGTGAGATGGATGTGGGTTGCAGTCGCAGCGCCCAACACACCATTAAATTGAGTGACGCCACTCCGTTCTGTGAGCGCTCTCGTCGCATCGCCCCCAGGGATGTGGACGATGTAAGGAACGTCCTGAAAGAAATGAAGACCGCTGGGATTTTGATGGAGTCTCAGAGTTCTTACGCCTTACCCATAGTGGTGGTAAGGAAGAAGAATGGATCCGTAAGACTGTGTGTTGATTATCGAACCCTGAACAATCGTACCCGACCAATACAACCTTCCTCGCATTGAAGAGATTCTGAATGCTCTAACCGGGAGCCAATGGTTCAGTGTTCTCGACTTATGATCTGGGTACTACCAAGTACCTATGAGTTCAGAGGACCAGGAAAAGACAGCCTTCGTCTGCCCCCTGGGTTTCTACCAATTTACGCGTATGCCCCAAGGTATATGTCATTGTCTTCGGGAAGACCCTGGAGGAGCACGAAGAGAGGCTGCTTAAGGTGATAGACCGTCTTGGAAAAGAAGGGTTGAAGTTGTCGCTCGAGAAGTGTCGGTTCTGTCACACCTCGGTGACTTACGTGGGGCACATCGTGTCTGCCCAAGGAATTGCCACCGATCCGGCCAAAGTAGAAGCGGTAGTGAACTGGCCTCGTCCCGAGAATGTCACGGAGCTGCGATTATTCTTGGGTTTCTGTGGGTATTACCGTCATTTCGTGGAAGGGTACTCCAGTCGAGCTAAACCCCTCAACAATCTTTTGAAAATATATCCTGAAGATACGGGACGAAAGGCCACTTCGGCCCATCAGCCGTTCGGCGATAAGTGGACGCCCGAGTGTGAACAGGCCTTCCTGAATTTGAAGAAAAGTCTAACGGAAGCCCCGGTGCTTGCATACGCTGATCCAGAACAACCCTACGTTCTGCACGTGGATGCCAGCCTCAATGGGCTGGGCGCAGTCTTACATCAGAAGCACCCGAGGGTCTTCGACCCGTGGCCTACATCAGCCGCAGTCAGACACCCAGTGAACAAAAGTACCCCGTGCACAACTTAGAGTTTCTGGCTCTCAAATGGGCGATCATGGAAAAGCTCCACGATTACCTTTACGGTGTGACGTTTGAGGTAAGGATGGACAACAATCCCCTCACGTACATTCAGAGCTCCGCCAAATTGGATGCATCAGGTCACCGATGGCTGGCAGCCCTAAACAATTTCCAATTCTCTCTGAAGAACAATCCGGGGCCTTTGAATGTCGGAGCTGACGCTCTATCCCGACGACCAGGACTAAGTGCTACTCCAGATGATGATGAGTGGGAAGAAATCCCAGGACCAGGGATGCGAGCTATGTGTAGCACCGCTGCCATCATCAACGATCAAGTGGTCTTCTCAGAACTACGGGTGCAGACTCCATAGGATGCCAGTCGCAGGCTATCCCAGTCGCCTACTGCGATCCAAAGGGGATGAAAATAACTCATGACAAAGTAATACGGTGGAAAGATCTGGTAGACTACCAAATACCAGATCCCGTAATTATTATTATTAGGCAAGCCGTTGAAAAGAAGAACCCAGCACTCCTGAAGCGTGCTCCCAGAGACTTGGTGGCTTTGCTCATGTACACGCCATGAGTCAACTGGATTCTCCCAATACTTCCTTATGTTTGGACGAGAGGCGAAACTGCCAGTGGATGTACGTCTTCGAGTCTCGACGGATGGGATACACAATGCTACCCATTTCAAATATGTGCAAAGACTTAAGGACAGTTTGCAGCAGGCTTACCAACAGGCTGAGAAGTCTACAGCTAAGCTGAATGCCGGTACGACCATAAGGTCAAATATCGGGAGCTTCGTCCTGGGGACGCTGTGTTGCTTTGCAATCTGGGAGTCCCAGGGAAACATAAATTGGCTGACCGTTGGAGAGATGGTATATATTAGGTAGAGTCACAGATGCCTGGCCTCCTGGTCTATCGCATCAAAGACACTGAAGGCCGGGTAAAGGTCTGGCATCGTAATCATCTTCTCCCCATTCCATAAGTGGGAGACGAGGAAGCCGAAATACTGGCCACACCACTGAACGGTGAGCCAGATTCGTCAGAGATTGGTCAAGAGACTGTATATAATCATACCAACGCTGAAACTCCTGAGGATCCTATGGAAGGGCCCTCTTAAAGGGACTCTCCCACTGAAGGGGCATCTCCCGGCGGAGATACGGGTAAAGAGTCCCGTAGGCCAACTCCTACTAAGCTGGCTCCAGCGGGCCATCCTTGGATCCACAAAGCCCGTGCTTTATTCCAAACAGAGACTGTTCAGAGACATTTCTCCCCTCAAGGGAAGAGGCTGAGCCTCAGGACTGTACTTATTACTTCCCAGAGGGAGTTGCTGAAGAACAGCTCAGAAGGAGCCAAAGAGTTAGGTACCCTCCAAACCGGGTAACCTATGATCAAATTGGGGCACCCCACTATGAGGCTCAGCAGTGGTCTCGCAGCAAAATACAATCAGTAATTATAATGCTCACAGAATTGTGTAACATCGTTAAAAGCAATTCGATGCGTTAAGTTCTTATTGATATGCATTTTTATTATATAATTTCTGTGTATAGTTATTTAAGTGTGTGGCCCAAGCGAGGTCGTTGGGGTTTTTACCAGGGGGAGTGTATAGCCCTGGACCCCTGTTAGCTCCGCTGTCAGGGACAAGGGCAAGTGCCAAGCGGCGGACCCGCCGGCATCTCTAAAGGGTGGGGGCCGAGCAAGAAGCGCTCCGGTGCTCCGGAGGCTCCGCGGCGGCCCGACGGTACAGTGCGCTGCCATGTTGTCCTTCGCGCATGTGCAGTACAGCAGCAGTTGCGGAGGCTTTCAGAGAGATTGCGCATGCGCAGTGCAAGCGCGCGAAGAGGCGGCCAATGAGGAGAGGCTATGGGCAGGGACTACATGTCCCATGAGCCTCAGGAGCGCACCACCTGACGCCAGGGAGCCAATAGGGCTGGAGTATCTCCCTGCTCTCAGGGATTGATACATTTTCGCGCGCTGAGCCACGGAGTCATGACCAGGAAGAGCTAGGGGTAGAAGGTGAGTGTAGGGGTCTGTGACCCACTGCATTAGGCCAGCAGCCCCCTATGCCCCAGTTAGTTCCTGAGCCATATTAACAGCTTGTTGCACTATAGGGACAGGCCCTAGGTAGGGACTCTGCCCCATTATCTGTTTGGTAGACAGGGACACAGTGCTAAGCAGTGCAGCCCTGCGAGGTGGGTTCTGGGCTCAGAACGCCACCATAGAAACAGAGACTTACGGTGATATTATCCACGCCGGAATTCACCCCACGTGGTGGCGGATGATGACGTCGGACCGGACGGAATTCCCTGTCGTAGTCTGTGGAACCCGGGGCCGGAGCCCTTGGCAGGTATCATTCTACAAGTGCACCAACACTGTACAGCAACGCATGAAGCACGCCTAAAGGGTGGGGGTATCACTGGTGGACACTTACGTGGTAGAGTGGCCAAGGGCCCTGTATAGTACATTTGGACACGGTGTAGGGGTACACGGTGGTTGGGAAGGATAATACTTTCAACAAGAGCAAGTATTGTTGTGATTCATATAGAGTATATGTATACGTATGTGCTTGTGTTCAGTAAAGACTGTTCTGTTTATACCAGTGAGTATTATTGTGTTGGGTCCTGAGAGGGACTCCTCCCGCTCCGTTGGGATCCCTCCCAGGTGGAGGTGTTGCACCACGAGATATTGTGATGTGTATATATGTACCCCAGGCTCTCCATGCAGAGGCTTAGGCTCCTGAGGACCACAGAGGTAAATAAGCACCAGTAGCATCTGTATTCACAGGGAATACCCGTTACACAATAAATAAGGTTTAAATTCTATGTTTATTAATGTATATTTGGGTGAACTGAATGAAATGTTGGTTGAACACCTGCATTTTTGTTGTTAATGGTGTAATACATGCCAGGGGAAACCCCAAGCTATGGAAGGCAAGTCAAGCAAAGGCTCAGCAGAGGTATGCCTACAGTATCATTGCCAGAGACCTTTTCATGACTCACTAAGAAACAGCCACCTTAAGGTTGAGGTCAGTGACCTAAAAATGGAGAAATGCTCTCGGAATGAAAAAGGATGCGTTTCCTGTTTTATATATTTTATAATAAAGGTCATGGGTGCCCTATTGTTGGTCATCCTTTAATATGTAACTCCCAGCCCAGCAAAATCTGCGACTCTTATTGGCCCATGCGAGTGAGACTGTCTGTCAGTCCAGGGCCACGGTACTTAAGGTATTTTGGATGAATTCCCAGGATATTGGTGCAGTCTACCACCTCCGTCCTAGAGTGTGGGGGAATTACAGGGCAGGCTGTCCCAGGGATTGTTGCTTATCTGCTCCGTAATATCCCTAAAGCCTCTAGCCCTCCCAGCAGGTACTCCCCTGGCCTAGCTTCCTCCTGGCTAGAGATGGGCACATTTTGGGGGCCAATTTGGATCTGCAGCGGATCGTACGGTTCCTTTGGACCGCGGATTTCAGCAAAAAGGGCGATTCGCATTTAGCGGATTTTTTATTATTATTATTTTCCTTAGCGGATTCCGCAACCCGTGGACGGATTTTAAGAATCCAATCCGGGGATTCGGCAATCCGTTGGCGGATTCTTAAGGATCCACCATCGGATCGCTGAATCCGCGGATTGGATTCCACAAATCCGTCCACGGGTTGTATACAATGGCAGTTTTTGATAAATCCGCGCGGATTCAAACTGACCAAATCCGTTAGCGGAATTTACACCGCGAAAAATGCGAGACAATCCTTGAAACTAATTTGGGTGGATTCGCCCATCTCTACTCCTCTTTACTCTTAACTCGGGTACTTCTGCCTAACAAATTCACCTCCTAATTTGTTCCAAATTAACATTACACAAACACTATTATTTATAGCCCAGCCTAAAGTAGCTCCCCTAGCTAAGATTGCCATGTCCTACTGAGGAGACACTGTCCCCTGTATAGTCTTAGTGTCTGGACACTCTCTCACCTAGTTTAAATTAATGTACACTAAACATGTCCTCATATTACTGTAGCCACTAAAGTGCACATGTATTTATGTGGTAGCCTGGTGTAAAGGGACTTTCACTTCCACCTTGGAAACTTTTAAGTATAACAACCTTGCCCTCTTTTTGAGGTCAAGAAACATTCTGCCAATGGCATTTCCCTATAACTTCTTTAAACCTTCACTGTGATCCCAGGACTTTTCAAACAGCCTGTCTTCAAATGACTAACTACGGTAAGAAAAGCAATATATACTGTATGTTCCTAGGTCATTTTTACATTCCCATTTGTCTTTGTGTGGGTTTTACAACTTGAGTTTCATTAGGAAGTCAGCAGAACTAATAAATATTCTAACAGTAAACAAAGAAACCCAAATGCATATCCAAAGGAGACATTATTTAGTTCATTTCTATGTGTTTTTTCTTTTATAAGTATGGGTCATTTAGTTCAATAGTTTGGCCAAAACAGGTCAAACCTGAATCACCTCATGGGGTATAGACCCTTTCAGCAGGTTCCTACATTACCAATGTTATCCTGTGTCCTGTGTATTTGCTCCACTACATAGAGAAAAGAGGAAACAAAAAAATGATAGTCAATAGCATGGGATGCGTGATGTGCATGCGATGCCTAAGGGATTAACCTTAAGGAGCACGATATGTGCCATGTGCGAGCTACAGTGCAATTAAAACTGGTTAAAAAATAGACGTGCCTAATAAATAGTGACAACATGTAAAATAAAAATCAGTGCAAGAAGAACTGATATATACTTCCCATGCGTATTGCTGCAGCAGAGATTATCACCAGCTTTCTCCTGTCAGTGGATCACTACATTCACACGCGTGTGCTTTGACCGGCTGAATTTTTAAAAATATATATTTTATTATATTTATTTCACTATATTTTGTAGGGCATGTCTGGTCTTTATAACCAGTTATAACTGCACTATATCTCACACACAGCACATAGTGCTCCTAAATGTTAACCCCTTAGGCACTGCATACATGTCACGCATCCCATGCTGTTTGACTATATCATTGTTTTGTTTCCGCTTCTCTCTATGCAGTGGGGGGAATACACACGACACAATATACTGTAACACTGGTAATGTAGGAACCTGCTGAGGGGTCTATACCCCCTGATATGGTTCAGGTTTGACCTGTTTTGGCCAAAATATTGAAATAAATGACCAATACTCATGAAAAATATATAAAAATGAATCAAATTTGTCATAGTGGACTTGCATTGGGGCGTCTTTGTTTCCTGTTGTATACTTGAGGTCACTTTCCCAGTAACACACTATCAGTAACTTTCTCTTAACACTTAAATATACAAATATATAATACTGTGGCTTTGGGGTTTGTAGCTCCCTAAGAATGTGTATTTCTAATTGTAATACATATAGGAACCTAGGGGTTCCCAACCTGTGGGTTTCCTGCACCTCTGGGGGTCTGTAAAATCCTTAGTGGTGTTCCCTTCACCATTAACTTTAGTGAAGCAATCTCCTGCATTCTTGTCTCTCCTGTCCCTCATGAAGAAGTGTGTAGATCCGGGACTAGTATTAGTGGACAATATATTGCACAGGTCTACAAATATGCAGATCAACAGACCTAGGTTTGAGTATGGTGGACCTGCTAATGCCCGGGGAGGTAGTGCATGGCAGGAGTAGCTGTGATAATGTTACTGCCTTTGTAGAGGGTGAACCTAGTTCATGTTATCTCCCTTTGTCTCAGACAGACAACTTAGATTGTACATATTCTTGAGAGGAGCAGCGCTGGCTAATTTGCAGTGCTACAAAAAAATACTATAAATTATGGATGTGAAATAATGTCAAAATGTATTTTGAGTCCGGGCAAAATACAAATATAAGAGAGGCTCATTCTCAGATTATTGTTTTAATCTACAGTACAGCAAACTTTTGGGGGTTGGAAAAAAAAATAAAAAAAACCCACTAAGGTATGCACAAAATTTACAACTTCAGAAATGTTTGTTTAGATTTCTAAAAAAAAAATATTTTTCCATTATTTTTAAAAGCATGAAAACACAAATAAATGTTAGGACCAAAATAAAAACATCAGTTAAAGTGCCCACCTTATAAATAATATCACTCCGTTGCTAGACCCTTTAACACGGAAGGGGAATACATACTGTAATGATACAACCGTTCAAATGATAAAGAAGGTACAGTATTACAGGAATAAGTGAAGCAGGTGCATGTATAATTTACCTACCGGAGTATCACTCTTGCAGTCATTTTTTCTACAATGAAAGGCTGGAATGGGTTGTACTTATATGAATGTTATAATTCCCATGGGACATAAAGCATTGTGGTTTTGGATACAGGGTATCTGCAGCACTGGAATGAAACAGTAAATAGTGTGCACTGTCATTATTTATGCAAAGCTTTTTGAGAAGCAATAATTATTTTGGAAGAATATATATTTCTTAGTTAGATCACCTTCCTGTTATCAAGATGAAGCACAAATATGTGGAGATTCGCTAAGCTACAGATGTACAGTAGCTGATGGTATTGTTTCCGCTGGCGCATTGTAGCGGGACACAAACAACACGCCAGCGGCCAAGCATCACCCAACTCAAGTTAGCCATGTGTGATAAAGGGGTGCGGTTAACACATTATTGCAACCGCTGGCATGTGCCAGTGGGTGCCATAACGCCTGCTACATCTGTACATTATGGGTTAATGCACACCGATCCCCAATTAACTAACAATTAAGTCAATAGTGGTTAGCGCGGAGGTTAGTGAATCCTGATGATAGAGAGCTATGGGGTGTATTGCAAAAGTGGAGACAAGTGTGTACGGGTGTGATCTGATTGTGTGTGTACAGGTGTGACCTGATTGTGTGTGTAATCTAATTGTGTGTGTGTGTACGGGTTTGATATGATTGTGTGTGTGTACGGGAGTGATCTAATTGTGTGTGTGTGTGTGTGTGTGAGTGATCTGATTGTGTGTGTGTGTAGGGGTGTGATCCTGGCTTATCACACAGGATGTTACATTTACATTCTAAATAACCTCACACCTTCCGAGTAAACACCTCTCACCCTTGCTCTGTCCCTTTCATTGTCTCAGTACTCTAAAAATAAGAAATATCTATTGGGATAGGTGAGATAGTACTGTGCGGTCACTTTAAGTACAAGGTAAATATCAATCAAGAGTAGTGGTACGGGTCCACAGAAACACTGTAGGGTTAAAGCAGCAATACAGGTTAGCGGAAACATATTTTTTATTACAGGTTTGAAACAGGGGAGCTGAACCCTGTTAATTCAGCTCAGGGTGCCCCCTATTTCTGGAGATACTTTCCTCCATAGTGGCGCCGGTATCTGTGCATTCAGAGAAACTGTGTGTCTAATGAAATGGTGGCTTTAAATGTCCGGCATCACGTGGGCCAATAGTAAACCATGACATCATCCGGTGGGGCTTCCTACCAGGGGCTCAGCAGAGATACCGGCACCCCATATGGAGGTGCGTATCTCTGGAAGCAGGGGGTCCATGGAGCTGAAATTAATGGGGTTCAGATCCAGAGACCCCCTGCTTCAATCATGTAATAAAAATATATAATTTTTTTTCTTTAAATACAAGCTGTATTGCTGCTTAAAGCATTATATAGTTTATGCTGATTAACACGTGCAATCCATATCCCCACATCCCTGAATGACGGTAGGGGTAAATTTGGCTGCTTTTAAATTAAGGTCCCACCATTACCCCTACCTGTATACTATATGATGTACGGGTATTTATTTATGTACAGTATGTACAGTATATTGTACCAGTCCTATATATGTTATTCATAAAGTATGTAAAACAGTGATGTACAGCTCTGTTCAAGAGGGTAGACCTGCAGGGGTTAACTAGCTCTTGTAAAAGGAGCTGTAATCACATAAGAGTTTGATATTGTAGGCCTGGACACTGTGAAGGGATTACTGTAGGTCCATTGTTGAGGAACAATCACCTGCCGAGTGGATTTGTTCTGCAAGGAAGCTGTAAGCCCTGGGATATATCGTATGACTGCAGAGGGGAATTGTGTGGGCATTGTCCTGTATCTGCCTACATCCTGTGGACTACTGTATGTTAAAGATAGGAATGACCATATGGTAGCCACGAATGCAGGTGATGCAGAGCACAGCTAGGATACAGGATACACCGGAACAGCAGCAGTAAAATAAAAGTCCTTTATTGTAACTTCATGGTCATTAGAGCACTATTACTGAACTTTGTTCACCTACCCTAGGAATGACCATAGTTGGGCATTCCATTTTGCACTTTCTAGCTGACCTTCAACCTCAGTTATCTCATCAACAGGGTCTGGGGTCATGTGCAGAGACCAGGACTATTGTTCCTAGCCAGAGTAGCTGGCATCTCCCTGATTGGGACAGGGGTATAAATACTCCTTCTCTCCAGCCTCAAGAGAGTAATTCTGGACCTGATAGCCTTTATGAAGGCTGTGCGTTGACAGAGTTTAAAGAGCTGACAGGGAGTCAGCAGGAGGAGACCCAGTGCAGGGATCTGGAGCATCCAGTGTCGCTTCAGTCTCTGTGTGCCGCGTCAGCCTGAGCTGTTTTGAGTGAAGCAACGACGGGGAATTTAAAACTGCTAACTAGCAGAGACCAAGGCAGTGCTGCCCATACTACAAAGGACAGCGGCGCAAGTTGGGAACGCATATTGGAGTAAGCTTCCAGATGGAGGCCCCCTGCACCTACTAGGACTTTAGGTTGTTCCTCCAGTTACCCCAGTTGAGTGAGTGTGTGTCTTACAGTATGTACTGGAAGTTTGTGGATTTTTCCCCCCAATAAATTCACTTTTGTTCAACTATGCAGTTTTGTCTAGTGTACTTATCCCTGGTGTAATTCTCCTGGTCCCAAACCGAATTGCCACGTTGCTAAAGTCATGTTTCATGGTCCATGTCACATTTCACTGTTGATCCTTATGGAATCATCCAGAAGATTATACAATGTGTGCACATTAAATAAATTAGAAAAAAAGACAAGCAAAAAAATTATAGGATTACCATTTCTCCTTTTATTCCAAAAATAAAAAACAACATTTGCCATGTGTAGATTTTTTGTTTATGTTGCTCGGACTGTTTGTAGGCAAAAAGCATAAAAAAAAATTCACAGCCAAACTCCGGGTTCCTTAACTTCAAGGACCACCTCTCTCATCCCACTTCTGACACCATATGTAGGCGGACGCTCACAGAGGTATGCAAGGGAGACTGGTTATGGTGAAATTAAATAAGGCTTTTATTGCGCCTGCTCCTTAACATCAGGAAACCATCCAAACAAGGGGTAGACAAAGCTTCTATTCACTTGGCAGTATTTCTAGGGAAATACTATGCAGTCCACAACTCCCTTGCATGATAAGCATGTCTCCCAGCCCCAAACATATATCATGAAATGAGCAGATATAAAAAGTCTTATAAATGAAAGTCGTATCTGTTTGTAGTGGTTTGGAGGGAAAATCTTCTCTGTTCCTGGTTGCTGCCTTTTCCTCAGGGTTTTGTCAGCATTCAGGTTTAGAAGTTTCCCCTGTGTCTTGCAAGCAGCCTCTTCTGGTAGACTCAAGACGTCTGTCCCCATGTCAGTTTCACAAGTTGTGAGAGTAAGGGACAACCTCCTTCCTGTCTCAAAAGACAGGCTTATCTAAGCAATCTAATCAGGCAGGTGGTGTTTGTTAATTGACTACCAGCAGTTAACCACCACACTGCTGGATGAGAGGCACATTACCTGAACAGGGATAACTCCCCTGTTACACCATGTTAGAATTCTTTTTTTAAGTACAGTTAGTGTTGGTATCAGGTTAATATCAGGTACTCATGTATGTTTCTGTACACTATTGGGTTAATACTGGTTCACACGTAAATGAATACATTTTCTCATGTTTTGATAAATATTTATTTCACTTTATTTGCACGTTATGAATATTACTTATAATTGTTTATTGAGTATGTTTACATATACAAAAACACACTGTCATGGGAGAACAGTACTTTTAACACCTTTACCTTCCGGGATCAATTCACTAGGCAGGACAAAGTAGTGGAATAAAGTGGGTTTATTCTGGTGAGACCAGCAGACTCATAATGATACACAAAATACAGTAAATACACCCTTAACCAGGGGCCTAGGGGGAGTCTCTAGCCTCACTAGGTGCAGGGTGCCTGCTTAAGAAGGTTTACCCAGTCCGCTCTACGTCCAGGAACACCACAGTACTCTTTTCAGGAGAGAACCCTGGCTTTCCCCACTGACCGTGACTTAGATGAAAAGTAGAACTTGGCCGCGATCTCAGAACTTGCCCTCAGCTAAGCTAGGCTTCTCGGACAACTTCGTGCCGAGTGCTTTGCTATTCAGAGCAAAGCCTGCCAGCGCTTAACCGGACCAAGCTCAGGATCGTCCAGTTCTCTAATCGGCCAGTCCCTTACATAGACCTCGCTGTTCTATGTTCAGCATGGAGAAGGGTCTGGCGACCGATCAGAGCACGGATCGTAGCCCCCACTGACATCCGACATGCACCAATTCCCATTTCCGTGACCCCTTTCCCACAACACCCTCAACAACCAACAACCCCTTCCCTCTCCAAGAAGGCTGTCACTCTGGCTTCTTGATTCCCCTGCTTTCTTCATTAACCGAAAACCTGCAGAGGTATAATTGTACGGTTTATAGCACAATATTACACAATATAACACATACATAGTTGATTTTACTCATAACGCCAGCTGGTGACAAAGTATTTATGCAGTTCAATCTGTTTTCTTATGGTTTGTGTAAAACCATTAATGCTATATGCTAACACACTTTATCGAGCATTAGTGCACTACACGTGTTGCACTGCCCCCTGTTAATGGTGCAATAGGTTTGGCTATGTAGTCAGGTCCCCTCTGGCTCCCCGGCCCTCCATTTCCCCCTTCCTTACCTCCCCTAGGGTGGAGGCTGTTGTGGGTGGCGACGGGCTGACCGGTAGCTCCCGTTGCAGGGCGAAGCCATGTTTGGGATGCTCGCGCATGCATGGAGGCTCGCGCATGCGCAGAACAGTCGTGGTGGCCATTTTAGTGAGAGTGGGTGGGAAAAGGTGGTGTTCCGTAGCGCAGGGCCTTCACACAGTCGCGCAGTTGCAAGCGGCGGCGGCCATTACAGTGTCGCACATGCGCAGTGGAGTAGGCGCATACGGCTCCAATAACAAAGTGGTCCCGCGGGGACTACAAGACCCAGCAGTCACTGGGGCTGCTATCCATGTGACGCCAGGAAGCCAATCGCCCGGCAGAGATTTCCTGCATAGAGAGAGACATTTGGTGCGCTCAGGGCTTACAAGTCAGTCGGAGCTGGGACAGAGTAAGGGTAGGTTGTGCATGTGCAGGGAGCAAGTGGCCCCTGGACTAGGCCAGAGATCCCCCCTAGGCCCCAGCTAGGCCCCGACTCCCCTCAGCTTGTGGTTGCTGCAGGGACCGCCCCATAGGATAGGGACACGGTCCTGTAGAGCCAGCTTAAGTGAGGGTCATAGCCAGGAAGCATGGCTATCCTGGTCACTGGTGATAAGACTTAATCACCCTCTGCTGGCTAGCAGAGATAAGAGACATTCCCAAGGTGGATCTCTACTGCGGACTCTCCAATGTTGGGTTACATTTTCAATGGTAGTAAATACCAAGCCTTTAGGGTTAGAGTTATGAAAGTTTGCAAAATGTTTAGAGACGCTATGCGTCATTATGCCTCGTCTGATGTTACTCAAATGTTCAATAATACGTGTTTTTATAGCTCTTTTTGTCTTTCCCACGTATTGCAGCCCACATGGGCATTCTAATACATAAATGACATATTCAGTGTAACAGTTCATATATTGTTTGATTTTAAAGTCTTCATTTCGATTATTGGATCTGAAATTCTTTTTATCTGTTTGCTTATACTCACAGGCTTTGCAAGTTGAGCAACCAAAGAACCCCTCAAGTTTTTGAAACCACCCTTTATTTTTTGTATCTATTTTTTTGAGTGCACTTGGAGTGATGATGCTTTTTAAATTTTTTGCTTTTTTAAAGATTATTTTAGGATCCACGTCTTTAAAGAATGATCTAGTTTTTAGATTTCTGTCTTGGACATAAATATTTAGATCCAGAAAGTTTAATGAAGATTTACTAGTAGTAGAAGTAAATTTCAGGCTATATGTGTTAACATTTATATTTTTTTAAAAACATATCAAGATTATCTTGATCACCCTGCCAGATTAGAATGATGTCATCAATGTAGCGCCGCCATAGGATGATGCCCGCCCCCAGAATGCCGTCATGCCAGATGTTACTCTCCTCCCAAAAACCCATGAATAGGTTGGCATAACTGGGGGCAAACCTCGTCCCCATGTCGGTGCCACATTTCGGAATATAGAAAACATCTTCAAACTAAAAATAGTTTTTTTCCAATATGAAGGAGATCCCATCTATAATAAATTGGATTTGTATGTCCTGAAGTTCAAGGTCTTTACTCAAAAAATATTTTACAGCTTCACATCCCAAATTGTGTAGGATAGAGGTGTATAGGGAAGAAACATCAATAGTTGCCAAGATGTAATCATCCTTCCAGGTAATAGTATCTAGAAGTTGGAGAACATCTGTGGTGTCTTTTTGATAGGATTTTAAAGATGTAACATATCCTTGTAAGAAACTATCAATATAAGCTGATACAGTAAGTTGGAAGTTAGGGAGTTAATTCCGGAAATAATTGGTAAGGCACTTGTGAATTTTAGGTAATATATAGAAAATGGGCAATTGTAGTGTTTCATTAAACAGAAATTTATATTCCTTTTCGGTTAGAATTCCCTGTTCTTTTCCTCTCTCTAATAGTGACAATAGTTCTTCAGTAAATAGTTTTGTCGGATTCTTTTTTAAGATTTCATATGTGTCCAAATCTCCCAAGAGGCGTCTTGCCTCTTTGAGATAGTCTTCTCTGTTCATAATCACAACCCCCCCTCCCTTGTCTGCTTGTTTAATTACTATACTCGTATTGTCTGTTATCTCTTCTAAAGCCTTTCTTTCCTCTTTGGTAAGGTTGTTTCTAGTATTAGATTTTTTATTAGATAAATCCTCAAAATCTTTAGTGATCAGCTGGTGAAAAACTTCAAGATGATTACCTTTATAATAAGTAGGATTGAAGGTGGATCTTTTTTTTAAGGTTGAATGTTTATACATATCAGTTTCTTTTTCAATGACAGGGTTTAGATTAGTCATTCTGGACTGTAGGTCTGTCCAGGTGCCCCGCGAGCCCACCGGGGACTCGCGTGGGGCTGCGTTATGAACCCTGTATGTAAAAGAATAAATCTTGTATTTATGGGGGGGCACAGGGGGTGGGTAATGTATTTAATAAATAGAATGATGTTAATTGTGGGTCACTGTATTGTTTTTATTGTGGGTACTGGGGGTGGAGGAGGGGGGGTGTTTCCCCAACGGTATGTGAGTAGGCCTCCCTTGTGGGTACTGGGTGAGGGTGGTTAGGCCTCACGGGGGGGGGGAGGGGTGTTAGTGTGGGAGGGTATGTAGGCATCCCGAGTGGTGGGTGATGGTGGGTTAACCCCTTAATGACTGTAGCGGTTAATAACCGCTATGGTGATTAAGGGGTTAGGGGACATTACTTTGTATGTTTTAATTTTTGTCTCTTTTTTGCAGCAGCGGAGGGGCCATGTGCAGGTGGGTAGTGGGTAGTGGGTGTGGGTGTGGTTATTTACACGGGATCCCCCTCCCCACATTTACATACAGTATACTGCACTCACAGAAACACAGGCCAGGGAGATTTAACTGACACAATAGGGGGAGGGGGGCTTACACAGATTAGTCAAAGCAGGGAAGTTTAGCAGACACAATAGGGGGAGGGGTTTTTACATAGATTACAGTGAAGGCAGGGAAGCTTCACACACAATAGGGGGAGGGTTTTTTACATAGATTACTGTGAAAGCAGGGAAGTTTAACACACACAATAGGGGGAAGGGTTTTTACATAGATTACAGTGAAGGCAGGGAGGTTTAACACACACATTAAAAATATGTATTTAATGTATTTATTGTTTATTCTGCCTTAACCCTTCATTGCCTTAGCGGCTATACGCTATGGTAATGAAGCAGCATTTCTGTATTTTTAATAATATTGTGCAGGAGCAGGGGGTCCCCTGAGCATTAATTTCTGGCTCAGGGAACCCCCTGCTCACTGTACAATATTATTAAAATACAGAAATGCTGCTTCGTTACCATAGCACATAGCCGCTAAGGTAAAGAACGATTCTTTATTGATGTGTGTGTTTTATTCACAGTGTAGATGTACAGAGGGTCTCTGGAGCAGAACCACTGTGGTTTTAGGTCCGGGGACCCCTGCTCCCCGAAATACAGGCCACTTTAGGGGGTGCCGGTATCCCTCTGCTTGGTTTACAGGCCGCGGTCACGTGATCGGGACCTTTAAACGCAGAGGGATACCGGCACCTCATAAAGGGGGCTGTATCTCGCGGAGCAGGGGGTCCCCCGATCTGAAACCAACGTGGTTCAGCTCCGGAAACCCCCTGCACATGTACACTATGAATAAAAATGTTTTTCAAATGTATTTATTTATATTCATAGTTACATATAGTTACATAGTAGATGAGGTTGAAAAAAGACGTACGTCCATCAAGTTCAACCTATGCTAAATTTAGACAACAGATACTGTATTCTATATCTATACTTACTTATTGATCCAGAGGAAGGCAAACAAAAAACCCCATTAAGGGGAAAAATTAATTCCTTCCTGACTCCAAGAATTGGCAGTCGGATTAATCCCTGGATCAACATTCTTCCCATGTATACTTATTTGGTATATCCCTGTATACCTTTCGCATCTAAAAAGATGTCCAACCTATTTTTGAACAAATCTATTGTATCTGCCATCACTGTCTCCATGGGTAATGAATTCCACATTTTAACTGCCCTTACTGTAAAGTACCCTTTCCTTTGTTGCTGGTGAAATTTTCTTTCCTCCAACCTTAAGGGATGGCCCCGAGTCCTTTGTACTGCCCGTGTGAATTTTTTTTATTGTGGGTAGTGGGGGTGGGTGAAGGGGGTATTAGCCCCAACGGTGGTTGTTTAGGGCTTGCGGGGGGTAGCGGGAGGGGGGACCTGTTATAAAAAATGTTTTTACTTAAAAAAAAAATTTCAAAAAGTTGATTTTTTAAAATTGTTTAATTGTGTCACCTTTTATAAGAAAATACAGTGTTTCAAAAACATACATAGTTACATCCTTTCAACCCCTTGCGTGTTTGCTCCCAACACTGGATCCACGTAATTTTCTTGATGGTTACATAGTTACATAGTTACATAGTTACATAGTTACATAGTTACATAGTAGATGAGGTTGAAAAAAGACGTACGTCCATCAAGTTCAACCTATGCTAAATTTATACAACAGATACTTTATCATATATCTATACTGACTTATTGATCCAGAAGAAAGGCAAACAAAAAACCCCAGAGTCAAGGGGAAAAATAAATTCCTTCCTGACTCCAAGAATTGGCAATCGGATTTATCCCTGGATCAACATCTTTCCCATGTATACTTATTTGGTATATCCCTGTATACCTTTCCCATCTAAAAAGATGTCCAACCTTTTTTTGAACAAATCCATTGTATCTGCCATCACAGTCTCCATGGGTAATGAATTCCACACAGTAACTGCCCTTACTGTAAAGAACCCTTTCCTTTGTTGCTTGCAGTATATATATATATATATATATATATATATATATATACTGCATTACAATTCATGATTTTATGCCATCTGGCGGACACGCGAAGCATTGCAGCCTATTAAATCCTGAACAATTATAAATTAACACATCAGCCGCGCGTCTGCCGGGCATGACCAGGAACCAGCCAGGGACAAACCGGTGATTTGTTAGAATAAAGTCTGCCGCAGCAGTATGTGGAAAAAAAGACAACAAAACAAATTATGGTGCAGTATGCCAATCAATGTTGACAAAGAGCATTCAGGACTAGCAACACACAACAGACATGACACACAGACAAAACAACACTAGAAAGGCTATAACCTTCACACAAAGCTATTTAATAACAACATAAAATGCTGGGTATCCGGAGGGTACAGTGAATAAGAAGCGCTCCACTGTGTGACCGGAGGGAGAGCATTCACCGTTCCATGACCGACTTCCACTGCCTGCTTAATTCTACATTTCTGTGTGTAGGCTCCTGGTTTTAGACCCTCTGGACCGGCGGTCTCTCAGTCATCCGCATATTCACTATTTTATGTTGTTTTATCTCTTATTAAATTAGCTTTTATTAATTTTAACCTTGCTATTGTTTGTCATATTTGTTGGGTAGTGTCTTGTCTCGTATTGTTTGTCTTATTTGTTGTATAAGTGATTTGTTTGTATCTGTATGTGTGTCAGTCTTAGGGCAACATTTGTTGGCATATCGCACTATAATTTTGTTTGTGTTTTTTCCACATATCACAAAACCCACGGCAGAAGCCACATTAGACCATCTGGCACTAAAGAATCAGAAGGGTCTATATTATTGGGACACTTTTCCTCACTATTGGAATTCCAATTCACAGGATTGGACTTGTAAGGCGCCGGTTTCTCTTTTTGTTTGTATCCTATATTCTGATTTGTACTATCAGTATTGTCACCAGGCAGCCTAGCCTACCATTGAGGGGCAAATTTTAAAGGTATATCACTTATAATTATTTAGTGCTTATTATACACCTTTTTTTCTGGCTCCCCTAGGACAACCAACTATGACTATGCACAGTGATAAATCAATAAAGCACCAAAACAGTGAGATACTGAGAGCCCTTAGATGTGTCCTCCAAACTGCAGCTCAACCGTAAAAAGGAACCTTCCCTGATCCTCACCAGTCAATGATCGTAAAGTTGTGGGGAGCGCACAGGAATGAGCAAATACAAATACAGGGTAAATAATAGGGATCACCCTATTGCCGATGAGGACCTGACGAAGCAAGAGATCACTCGCGAAACGCGTAGTACTGTGTTGGTGGAGCTGTTCTTTCTTGACCACAGAAGGGCACCGTAGTTCCTGGATGAAAGGCTCTGACATAGGCTCTGCGACCGGACGCGGCAACATTGGGATCCCTGAGATACCAGACACAAAGGACACTGAGGCTGGACGTGCTTTATTCATATGTAAGTCTTGTATACTTACTATTTGTTTAAATAAAGTATCATTTTTTCTCATATGAGCATATTTTCGCCCCTATTTGGAGTGCAACAATAGGGATCACCATATGAATGTCGTTCCCAGATACCCCTTTACCTCTACAAGCAGACCTTAGATGTGACAAGAGCTGGTTGGAAGAAAGAGCTGAGAGAAACCTTGATATGACTTGCTCACACTTGTCCGTGTGAGTAGAGCTGGCATCAGCTTTGTTTATCTAATTGCTTAAATATCACCCTGCCATTCCCTGTGTGTATGGTTGTATGATTGGTTGTACGGCTTATCATAGCTGTTCTATTATTTACCCTGTATTTGTATATGCTTATTCCTATGCGCTCATCACAACTTTACGATCACAGCCCCCACTGGAGACAGAGTTCCCAGGTTGACAAGGCCCCAAAATGGTGAGAGTTATAGGATCTAAACATTGTAAATATGGGAGACGGTTTCCTCTGTATTGTATGTAATCAATGCTTACGGGATGTATAATGAGACCTGCCCATCAAATGTATAAGAAAGATGTTGTTACCGCAGGGGTGAGCAAAGTTTTTATGCAGAGCTCCCCTCTTCATCCATTAAATTTCTCGGGGCCCCCCTGCCTGATGTAATCAATCACATGAAAAAAAAAACTTTATTAAACGATATACAATGTAAATACAAATATGTCTAAATAATTATTTCAACAGCTCGCGCTTGCAAAATTAGGCTGCGTCCACACTGCCGCTGAAAGCGGTGACACCACCAACTCTCCAAGCATGAGCACAGGGTGTCCTGCATAATTTTGCAAGCACGAGCGGGGGGCATGGATCGGGGCTATTTTTATGTGTGTTTGTGTGGCTGTGTGTGTGTGTGTGCATTGACTGCTGCTGAGCGCGCTTCAAAGTTAATTTTGGTTGTCTCCCGAAGCACCAAGCTTTGGAGACCATACGCCCCCCAATTTGCGTAACGCTGCATTTAATCACAACACCCATACACAGAATCACAACACAGACACAGCACACATACTCAATCACAACACACACTAATATCACAACACAACACACACACAATCAATCACAACCAACACACACACACTCAATCACAATACACACACACTCAATCACAACCAACACAGACACTCAATCACAGCACACACACTCAACACACACACTCAATCACAACCAACACAGACACAACACACACACTCAAGCAACACAGACACACACACACACAACATACAATCAATCACAACCGATACAACACTCACACTCACAACATACACATACTCACAACACACACAACACAAACACAATCACAACACACAGACACAACACACAATCAATCAATCAATCACACACACACACACACACACACACACACACACACACACACACACACACACACACACACACACACAACACACACACACACACACACACACAGATCACAACACTCAATCACAACCAACACAGGCACAACACACACTCAATCACAATACACACACTCAATCACAACACACACAGACTACACACCACACACAATCACAACACACACAACACAGACAGACACAACACACAATCATGTCATACACTTTCACCTAGGGGGGGGGGGGAAGTACTACTGTAAGCCTGCTCCTGTCCCCCATGCTGCTGAAAACTGGGATGGGTAACAGGAGGAGGAGGAGATGTCTGTGTGCAGGGAAGGAAAGCCCTGCCCCCCCGCCCCCTCTGCAAGACACAGAGCAGAGAAGCAGCCTCAGCATGGAGCTTCTGGCTGCCCGTGCACAGCTCTGCCCGCCCCCAGGGTTCCCCGCACGCAGCCCGCGCCCCCCCTAAAAAAACTTGCATCCCCAAGTTTGCGCACCGCTGTGTTACTGTAGGGCCAAAGGCAGCAGATTTTGGGGGCAGCAGATTTTCCCTGCACCATCAAAGTTTCATAGCAATACTATATGTTGGCAGATATATTTGAAGCAAAACATGGTAGATGTCATTATAATATGTGTGTCAAGTATATTCCTCCCTAACTTAGTATTGCCTTCTTTAAACGAAAAGTAGGTGTTGGGGGTTTAAATTGGTGTAAAATAGCTTGACACTGATACTGACTAGAGTCTCTCGTAGCCTGTACATACTCTAAATCTGAACTTCTGAAGCATTGATCAAATGAAAATTAAACACTGAAGCACTTAACTCAATATTAATATTTACCATTATTGTTAGAATTACATAACTGATTCATTATTCTCTTTTGGTAAACATTTTCTATGTATATATTTGTTTGTGTACAGTACAATTAAGATTTGAGAACTGAAGTCTCCTGGCGATTCTGACAGTTCCAATTAAAAGCTTGTCACACACACATACTGTAGTCTCCCTGTGCGCTAATAGTTAGTGTCGTTTTAAGTGGCAACATTGAAATAATTAGATGTTTATTACGTCATACAGTAGCTTTCTAGTGACTTTAATTGTAACAAATCCCTTAGTGTCCAATTACAAAGTCTTATTTTCACACTATGCAGCTGTCTGTAGGGAATTGACTGATGTAGCTGTTTGTGTTACATATTATCTAATGCAGAGAAGCAGATGCTGTATAATCAAAGTCGCATCATGGTTTTAAATTAACACTATAGTTGCCATCGTTGTACTGTAAATGTAGAGGGCTATGGAGTTCAAGGTTCTAGAAGCCCTATTGGTCCTAAGGAGGAGTAGGTTGTGAAACCTTTCTGTGTGCCAAATGATGCAGCTGCCATGTCATGAGGTCTGACATGCCAGGGCCCCCCATGACATAGTAGCTACCTCATGGAAAAGAAGAGGTTTAACCGGCGCCAAAAAAAGGGTAAATACCAGTCCTGTTA
>WSYH01002172.1:0-94183 GCA_036426205.1 Ascaphus truei | reverse complement strand
TGGGCCTCAGTGACTTTGGTCCTCGGTGACTTTGGGCCTCGGTGACTTGATCCTCAGTGGCTGGGTGGGTGGGCCTCGGTGACTGGGTGGGTGGGTGGTCCTCTGTGACCCTTGGGCTCTTGGTGACCTTGGGCTCTTGGTGACTGGGTGGGTGAGCCTCGGTGAGTGGGTAGGCTGGTGGGTGGGTGAGTGGGTGGGTGGGTGAGTTGGTGAGTGGGTGGGTGGGTGAGTCAGTGGGTGGGTGAGTGAGTGGGTGAGTGAGTGGGTGGGTGAGTGACTGGGTGTGTGAGTGACTGGGTGTGTGGGTGAGTGACTGTGTGAGTGACTGAGTGGGTGAGTGTGTGGTGAGTGTGTGGGTGAGTGTGTGGGTGACTGTGTGGGTGACTGTGTGGGTGGGTGATGGTGTGGGTGACTGTGTGGGTGGGTGGGTGACTGTGTGGGTGACTGTGTTTGGGTGGGTGGGTAACTTGCTGGGTGGGTGGTTGACTTTGACTGGTTGACAGTGGGTGTGTAACTGGGTGGCAGTGGGTGGGTGGGAGACGGTGGGTGACTTACCTTGACCGGGTGGTTGTTACTGGTGGCAGACGGTTCCCCTCCTGGCACTGATATCCCCGTGGCATCTGGCTGGGGCCGAAGGTGGGTTCAGGAAGTTAGCGGCAGCGGGCGGAGGTGTAGGGAGTGTGCAGCGGGCAGAGGTGTAGGGAGAGTGCAGCGGGCGGAGATGTAGGGAGTGTGCAGCGAGCGGAGGTGTAGGGAGTGTGCAGCGGGCGGAGGTGTAGGGAGTGTGCAGCAGGCGGAGGTGTAGGGAGAGTGCAGCGGGCGGAGGTGTAGGGAGAGTGCAGCGGGCGGAGGTTTAGGGAGAGTGCAGCGGGCGGAGGTGTAGGAGGAGTGTGGAGCGGGCGGGAAGGTAAAAAATTAGACTGGGGTGATAGTCTCAGGTGTCTTAAAGTTACCAAGGTCAGTGTGTGACTCTGCAGGGATGAAGTATCATATGACAGTGTCAGGGGTTATGCTGTGTCAGTGTGAGTGTGTGACAGTGGAGTAGGTGTGTGTCAGTGATGTCAGTGTACCTTTTGGCCAATGAGAGTCGTGGGGGAGGCTGACCATGGGCGGGCGGGCGGACAGAGGGACCAATGTCTGTGTGTGTGTATCATCTTTCCAGCTACAAATAAGACTGCGTGTACTACATTAATTTACTGATGGACTCAATTTGTTGGTGACAGTGTTATATTGTGATAAGTAAAAATAAAACATATCCCCTGCTTCACAAAGTTAAAATGAAAATAAAATGATTACAATGTGAACTAGTTCTCTTCACATCATCTTCACCTCTCTTGTAGAAAGCTATCTGAATGTGTATGATTGACAGGGAAGCACAGAGTCTCAGGCAGCACTGCGTTCTTCCGCTCTGAGCTACCTGTGGAGCTGCAAAAGCTGAACGAGAAGTGGTCATTGTTTTAAATAAGCCTCCCAACAGAGGTACTGTAGTAGAAGCTAATACAATAAAGGGATTGGGATACACATAGGCTATTCTAAATATGAAAGAAAGCCAAGGATCTCCAGTACAAAGGGTCTGAGGCTTTACAAAAGCTAGTAAAATGGGCAGACGTTGTTGGCCAAGTGATTCTTCTATGCTATCAAATTCTTTGTACCTACGTATAATAATTAACTGTGGTGAATTGGTTAATTGAGTGGGAATTGACTTCATTAAATGGAGAACGTTTCTTAAACTGTATCCTAACTTTACTGATGACATCCATGATGCAATCAAGTGTAACCAACTTGTGAGCTTCGTCTTCAGAGATTTCTCAGCCTCTTAGGACATAATCCCAAATCTCCTGGAAGGTAATAAAGGCAGATCTTTGAGTGGATCACAGTGTAGCTCCCCTTACTGCCTGAGAAGGTACGTGTGGAAAACCAACGTTATCTTACAGCAATCTTATTGTTCAGATCTTTGAGTGGATCACAGTGCAGCTCCTGATGCTGCCTGAGCAGGTATGTGTGGAAAACCAACTTTATCCTACAGGGATGTGTTATTGATATTCAACTGGATTTCTAATTCCACATGATGGGAGATAACATTAGAGGGAATAAATGTGATAGTAGTTGCATGCGTTTTTGTGTATAACAGATAATGACAATTTTCTATCACATGTTCTCTGGGATCCCGTGTTTCAGAGTTAGATGACAATGCGTTTGAATGGAAGCTAATATAACACATTCAGGCATATGTACTAAGTATATACGTTAATAAATGTTACCGGCAAAATTTGAGTACTATAAAAGTAAAACAAACCTTCATAAACTGTGCATCTTACAGATTATGCACAATTTTTTTCTCCAATGATTCTAGACGGGTCACCTTATATTGAACACAATTGATACAATTTAAAATAAAAAATAGAATTATGTGTATTTTCTATTTATAAGTAGTGTTAGTAAATATAAATGATTTGCGCAATATTATTATAATAGTCATACTGTAAAAATACATTTTGGTAACCTATATACTGTATCATGAAGCTTTCCTGCCTGTCAAAACAATTTTTAGGTTGATACATAGGGCTCTTTGTATCAAGGCAATTTTGGAGCTAAACCAGGGCATTTTCACCCTGCACACATGCATCAAAGCATTTTCTCCAATTTTCCCCCATGAGCCCTAGCTTGCTTCATGGGGAGTGTCAGAATGTGCAGAATGAGTTGGGGAAGATTAACATGGTGTACAGATTACAGGCTTTGATCCACAAGAGGGTGGATCAAACTTTAGCACACCTTTACTTCCATTAATATGAATGGAGTGGCCAACTCCAGTTCTCAGGGGCCACCAACAGGTCAGGTTGTAAGGCTATTCCTGCTTCAGCCCAGGTAGCTCAATCAGTGGCTCAATCAATGACCACCAAAACAACTCACCAATAAAAACGTGGAAAATCAAACACTAAAACGGTTTGAATTTTGGATAGTTTTGCACATCTGTAGTTTTAATGCAGATGTAGCAGAACAGGATCAGTAAATAGAGATACAGTTCACATTACCCATTGTGTTCCACTTACCTAACTACTGTAACAAGCTATGTATGATCCATCTCTTCCAGGATATGATGGCTACATGGATATGATACACTAAATAACAAATAATGTACTGTGCTATGCAACGTGTCCAGGGTTTTTTTAATTTGTATGCCGATTGTACAGTATTTACCCAAAAAGACTGTAAATATGAATTTAAAGCGTAATTGAAAAAATGTAAGTAAATAAGGCGCCTGGCCCGGGTGGCATACATCCAAGAGTTCTTAAGGAGTTAAGGTCAGTAATAGACAAACAATTAACTTGACTATTCAAGCACTCCATTTCCACAGACTCAGTAGCAGAAGATTGTCGTAAAGCGGACATGGTCTCTATATTTGAAATGGGAGATAGATCACAACCAGAGAATTACAGACCTTTAAGTCTGACATCAATAGTGGGAAAGGTACTTGAAGGTTTAAAATGGGATAACATTCAGGAATACGTAATGGAAAACAAAATTATTGGTAATAGTTAGCATGAATTTAACAAGGCTGAGTCATGCCAAACTAATCTTGTTAGTTTCTTTGAGGAGGAATTTAGACCAGAGTAATGAAGTTCATGTGGTCTACTTAGATTTCGCAAAGGCTTTTGATACAGTTCCACACAAGAGGTTGGTGTACAAAATAAAGCAAACTCAACTCTAAAAATATTTGCACCTGGAATGAAAACTGATTAAAGGACAGACAACAGAGAGTTGTTATAAATTGAACTTTTTCAGGTTGGGCTTAAGTTATGAGTGGAGTACCTCAGGGATCGGTACTGGGACCCCTGCTTGTTTATTAATGATCTTGAGGTTGGCATAGAGAGCAAAGTCTCCATCTTTGCTGATTATACTAAATTGTGTAAGGTAGTAGAATCAGAGCAGGATGTAATTTCTCTTTAGAAGGACTTGGAGAAACTGGAAACTTGGGCTGGTAAATTCCAGAGGATAAATGTAAGGTTATGCATATGGGAAACAAGAATAAACAGGCAACTTACAAAATTAAATGGGGATAAATTAGGAGAATCCTTCATTTAGGAGTGCTTGTAGACAGCAGGCTAAGCAATAATGTCCAAAGTCATGCAGTTGCTGCAACGGCAAACAAGATCTTATCTTGCATTAAACGGGCAATAGATGGATGGGAAGTAAATATAATGTAATGATGCCCCTTAATAAAGCATTAGTAAGACCACACCTTGAATATGGAGTACAGTTTTGGGCACCACTCCTTAGAAAATACATTCTGGAACTAGAGAAAGTGCAGAGCAGAGCCACCAAATTAATAAAGGGGTGGATAGTCTGACTTATGAGGAGAGGCTAGCTAAATTAGATTTGTTTAGATTAGAAAAGAGATGACTAAGAGGGGATATGATAACTATATAAAAATATATTCGGGGACAATACAAGGAGCTTTAAAAAATAACTATTCATCCCACGGGCAGTACAAAGGACTCGGGCCATCCCTTAAGGTTGGAGGAAAGGAGATTTCACCAGCAACAAAGGAAAATGTTCTTTACAGTAAGGGCAGTTAAAATGTGAAATTCATTACCCATGGAGACGGTGATGTTATATAAAATAGATATCTTCATGAAAAGGAAGGACATCTTTTTAGAAAGGAAAGGTATACAGGGATATACCAAATAAGTAAACATGGGAGGAATGTTGATCTAGGGCTTAATATGATTGCCAATTCCTGGAGTCAGAAAATAATTTATGTTCCCCCTATAGGATCATTAAATGATATTTCACGGGAGTTTTTGTTTGCCTTCCTCTAGATCAATATACTGTAAGTACAAATATAGGATTAAGTATCTGTCATCTAAATTTGGCATAAGTTGAACTTGGTGGACGTATAGTATGTCTTTTACAACCTCATCTACTATGTAACTATGTAACTATGTAATTAAAAGGTTCCTAGCACTCAATGTTAATTTGTCGTTTTCTTCCTATACAAGTTCCAGAATAGAACGCACAATCTTTGAAACCTGTATCTCTGATTTCTGCTCTGTAGAACTCCACCAGCTACTACTGCTAGGAATGGGGTAGAGTTTTAGCTAATTGACCTTTCATAAATGCCTTACTTTTCTATAAGTACGATGCTTATGTGTGGCATCACGCACATGCACATGTACACTGCACATACATGACAAATACCAACAGAGCTGTAACATGTTTTTTTTTACTCAAAATTGGAGCATAACAATTACATTTTAAATAGCGCCTATGTACGAACCAGAAATGTTTCAATCTGCTCCATTGGTGTAAAAAAATAATTTGATAATTTTTCTGGTACACAGAAATGGACTGCACTAGGTGTACAGATGTAAATGGTACGTACTAAAAAATAATGTTTCTGTGTGCCCTCCAAAAATAGAAAGTGCCTCAAAATCATCTGTCAAGTTGAACATACGGTACAGTACCTGTAGCACAAATCCTACAAAGTCTGTTTATATTGTTAGTGCAGAATTGAGTTGCTAACGGTCTTATTCTACAGTACGGTATATGCGCAAATGCAGCCAATTGGGCCGTTCTTGGGCAAAATTTCCCTATGTTTCAATAAGTCATTTTTTCTGAAACCCAATCACCTGCTTTGGTGCATATAGAATAAGCATCAACCATAAATGTATTTGACACAGCATGGATGGTTCCATTATCTACTCTAGGTTACCAAAATGTATTATTTTCACAGTATTGGTATTATTGTATTGTATTGTATTGTATTGTATGTCTTTATTTATATAGCGCCATTAGTGTACATAGCGCTTCACAGTAGTAATACATGTGGTAATCAAATAAATAACAGATAATATAAATAACAGATCATGGGAATAAGTGCTTTAGACATAAAAGTAACATTTCGGAAGAGGAGTCCCTTCCCCGAGGAGCTTACAGTCTAATTGGAAGGTAGGGAGAACGTACAGAGACAGTAGGAGGGAGTTCTGGTAAGTGCGTCTGCAGGGGGCCAAGCATTATGTATCGTGTTTAGAATATCCACAGTGCTATTCATATGCTTCTTTAAGCAAGTGTGTCTTAAGGTGGGTCTTAAAGGTGGATAGAGAGGGTGCTAGTCGGGTACTGAGGGGAAGGGCATTCCAGAGGTGTGGGGCAGTCAGTGAAAAAGGTTTAAGGCGGGAGAGGGCTTTAGATACAAAGGGGGTAGAAAGAAGACATCCTTGAGAAGAACGCAAGAGTCTGGATGGTGCATACCGAGAAATTAGGGATGAGATGTAAGGAGGGGCAGAAGAATGTAAAGCTTTAAAAGTGAGGAGAAGAATGGAGTGTGAGATGCGGGATTTGATCGGAAGCCAGGAGAGGGATTTCATGAGGGGAGATGCTGAGACAGATCTAGGAAAGAGTATAAATTATAAATAACATATATATATATACATATATATCATAGAAAAAGAACAAAAAGCACTCCTTAATAATAGTCACTGGTGTGGGTGCAGATCCTATAATGAAGAATAAGCAATACGATACCGTTTGGAAACGAAATCAGCAGGCAGCACTCCAAACAAGTGTATTGTTTTGTGTTTATTTTTTCAATACACTTGTTTGTTCAATTCTGGAGTGCTGCCTGCTGATTTCATTTCCAAACAGTATCGTATTGCTTATATATATAATATATATATATATGTACTGTGTGATTCTCTTTTAATTTTAATTGTATCGATCATGCATACATGACGCAATGCATGAAACTTCATTTCAAGCAACGAACAACGTGTCCTATGTATAGAAGGTGGCAGGCTCAGGGGAAATGCGAGGAAGTCCTTCTTCATTAAAATGTGTGGTGATTCATAGAATAGTCTTCCATGAGAGGGGTAGTGGTAAGTACAGTAAAGAAATTAAAAAATACTTGGAATAAACAAAAGGTTATCTTAAATATCAAAGAAACTAGTGGATTTCATAGGGTCGACGTTTTCACAGCAGATATGGGAACTGACAGATTAGATGGGCCAAGTGGTTCTATCTGCTTCCCAGTTCTGCCATTTTTTTTAATGTTTCTGGGTTGACACTCAACTAAAGGAAGCGTGACTAGAATTGTATTGCTATCATGTTTTAGTTTCAAAGGAATGGTTGGGTGCTTGGGGCATTGACATGTTATAATACAGTACAGTATGTAGACAATTTCTGTGTAGTGTCTCAGATATGTACAGATCTTATTGAAGGTTTGTGTTGTCTGTGGAAAATTTGGTGATGTAAGCTGTTCACTAATTTAAAAAAAATCAAACTAAGGATCTATAAAATATCAAAATATACTGTAGATAAATTCAAGTAAACTATTACATTTGGAGAAAATAAGCAAATTACACTGAAACACAAAATACTAACCAATATTGGTAAGTATAATATGTGGTAGACAACTTCCACGTTTTGCCCTATATATAAATAAATGAATCTAACATAATGTTTCTTACTGCTCCAAAAGGTATCCTATGGCATTGCAGCGCTTAGTGAATAGAGGCCCTTATGGTCCTTTAAGTAAATAGGCCATAAGATGACTTCCGTCACTGGAAGGTGTATTATGGAATAGCACCACGTTTTAATGGAACTCACATCTTTCTAAACAAGAAGAAGACATCTTCACAGTAAATTGATTAGGGGTCATAGAGTTTTAAAACAAACAACATTTGACATCCCCTCTCTTTTAGCATCCAAATAGACCTAAAGGAATGGAAGAGAAGAATCAAACTTCAGTGACATATTTCATCATTAAGGGTATCACTGACCTCCCTGAAATGCAGACTCCAATCTTCCTGTTCGTTCTGATCATTTATTTCATCATCCTTGGTGGTAACATGACCATTTTGTCACTTATCTGCTTGGATCCTCAGCTTCACACTCCTATGTACTTCTTCCTGGGTAACTTGTCCGTCTTGGATATTTGTTACACCACAGTCACCATGCATACGATCCTGGTTACATTCATGTCAGGAGATAAAAGTGTTTCTTTTTCAGCCTGTGTTGCCCAGATGTATTTTTACGTCTCCTTATTATGTTGTGAGTTTCTGTTTTTGACTGCCATGAGTTACGATCGATATGTGGCCATCTGCAACCCCTTGCGCTATCCAATGATCATGAATGCCAGAGTCTGTGTATATTTGGCATCTGTGTGTTGGGTGTTGGGATTTTTAGAAGTCATACCTGCTGTTCGTATTATATATGACATCCACTGCTTTCAATCCAATGAAATCAATCACTTCTTCTGTGATCTTCTGGCACTTATGAAACTATTTTGCAGCAATGCCTCCAGCATGGAGCATTTGATCTTCATTGAATCAGTGTTTGTCGGAGTTCTCCCATTTTCCCTTACCATTGTCTCTTATGTCTACATTATCCGAACCATACTGCGGATCCCTTCCACTACTGGGAAACGTAAAGCCTTCTACACATGTTCCTCACACCTAACAGTCGTAACTCTACTTTATGTGACCATTTTCTCCTTGTACATGAGACCCACCATAATGTTCACCTTGGATTCTGATAAGCTGTTTTCGCTCTTGTATACCACTGTCACCCCTATGCTAAACCCTTTAATTTACAGTGTGAAGAATAAAGATGTCAAATCAGCTTTCAGGCGGATGTTACACCAGAGTAAAAAGGTATTATTGTGCACATCAATCTCATTTATTTGAATCCAGAGTACCAAGGTGTGAAAGCGAATGCAACTAATAAAATAAAAGTTCGTTTCTATAAGTTGAGCTAATTTTAAGAAATACATGTTTGATAGTTACTGTATATACATTGAATATTGTATGGCTTCTTGATCCTCTTTTGCTATTAAATCACTCAAAAACCTACAGTGGATGCATTTTAAAGGTGCCATCCGACACAGATAGCCCAAAAAAACACTTTTTGCAAACAATTTATCTCATTGCTCATTGACTTCCTTTAACTAATCTAACCCTGTCAAAAGCAAAAGGTTTTTTTTTTCAGTTTTTGTTTCTTTAGAAATTCATTACAAAGCTCATGTATTAAGCGCTACTGAATTGTCTGGGTTTTTTTACTCTTATCCGACTGTCCTTATACGAGATCGAATAAAGATAAGAAGAATATGAAGGAGGGGTGGGTCTTTGCCTATGCACACACACTGTGATATCAGACTTAAATGGAGCATCCAGAGTAATCGAACCCCTCCCAAATCTCAGTTCACATGTTTATAAACGTACTTCTAAAAAGGAATAAAAAAATACTTCTATGTGTTAGATTCAGGTAAAAGCAGGGGCATATTGTTCCATGCAGATCCTCAAATTTGAAGTCTGGTAGGTAACATGGTGGTGTGGTACAGTATATGGCATTGTAAAAATCTAAAAAGGAAGTGGAACGTGGTAGGATTGCAGGTTCCTTCTCTGTGCCACCATAGGAGTGGTTAAATGCATCTCCATTAGGAGTTGTAGCAAAGAAAGAGGTTAGAAAATTCAGGCTGATATACCATTTGTCCTTCCCAGAATAAGGATGACATCGATAAAAAATTTGGTAATGTGTGCTACACTTCTTTTGGCCAGACTTTGGGGTTGGTCAATGGTATTGGAGAGGGAGCTGTGTTAGCTAAAGCAGATGTGCAATCAGCCTTTGTTTATTACCATCCAGATGGTTTTCATCTGTTAGGTTGCCAGTTTAAATGTACTTTTTATGTTAACGTGCGTTTACCAATGTGTTGTGTGATTTTGTGTTCATATTTTGAAGTGTTTAGTTTATTCATTGAATTAATAATTTGATCACAAATACTCTCTCACTTTCAGTGTGAGGCATTTCATTGCTTGGTCCCGGACACAGAGGAGGTAGAATGGAGGTGCTCAGAGAAGCGGTGGTCCGTAGGTTGGGGTGGGGGGTGGGGGGAAGCAATGTTGGTTTTTAGAATTTGTTAGCAATTTGGGCAGCTTATGCAAAGGCACAAGATAAATGTTTGGCACTGGGAAAAATGCCTAGAGGTACTGTGTCAATTGATATGGAACCTTATCAGGAATAAGGAATTATATTTTGAGAATGCTGTTGTTCAAGAAGTTAGCTGGTGTGGCATTTTTTTCTTAAATTAGCAGTTTGAGAGGCTTTATCAAAGGAATTTGTGGTTAGGCAGATAGTGAAGGGAGCAGTGAAGGGAGCAGTGAATAGCAGTGAAGGGGGCAGTGAAGGGGGCAGTGAAGGGAGCAGTGAAGGGAGCAGTGAAGTGGGCAGTGAAGAGGGCAGTGAAGGGGGCAGTGAAGGGAGCAGTGAAGGGAGCAGTGAAGGGGGCAGTGAAGGGAGTAGTGAAGGGAGCAGTGAAGGGGGCAGTGAAGGGAGCAGTGAAGAGCAGTGAAGGGAGCAGTGAAGAGCAGTGAAGGGAGCAGTGAAGGGAGCAGTGAAGGAGCAGTGAAGGGGCAGTGAAGGGAGCAGTGAATAGCAGTGAAGGGGGCAGTGAAGAGAGCAGTGAAGGGAGCAGTGAAGGGAGCAGTGAAGGGAGCAGTGAAGAGCAGTGAAGGGAGCAGTGAAGAGCAGTGACGGGAGCAGTGAAGGGAGCAGTGACGGGAGCAGTGAAGGGGGCAGTGAAGGGGGCCGGGAATGGGCAGTGAAGGAGCCGTGAAGGGGCAGTGACGGGAGGCAGTGAAGGATCAGTTATGGGGCATGAAGGGAGCAGTTAATACGGGCAGGAAGGGCAGTTGAATGGAGCAGTGAAGGGGCAGTGAAGGGGGCAGTAGAAGGGAGCAGTGTAAGGTGTCAGTGAAGGGGCAGTGAAGGGACAGTGAAGGAAGCATTGAAGGGGCAGTGAATGGGGCCGTGAAGGGAAGCCGTTAAGGGGGGCAGTGAAGGGAGCAGTGAAGGGTAACTTGAGTTCTGGTAGGAAGGAGCCGGCCCTTGACGTTGAGTTTTTTGGAGGTGCTGGGGGAAAAATGGAGAAGCATCATTATAGGAGGTTAGTCTGTTTAGGTTGGTATTCTCTTTGACCTTCTTCGAAGCTCTGTGCGTGTGCAATGGATCAAGGCAATAACAGTTGCTACTGTACAATGCATGATAGAGAGACACTACAAAAAAGGTAGGTTGTTTGAAGGATGTTATGTGTTTTAATGGAGCAAAATAATAACACTTCGTATATACAGTTGTATGTGAGCTTTTAATATTCTTCTTCAGTATTCTCACGAAGAGAATTGTGAGGCCTTGAGAATCTTGTCACCCACGGTGCTATCAGAGCACAGTATAGAGTATCCTCAGCTTCTCCAGCGTTAGCAGAGATGGGCGAATCCTTTGCCGAGATTCGCATTCGCCTCGAATTTGGCAGTTCCATTCAGCAGCGGATATTAACGGCTCAGTCTCAATTAGGCACATTAACGTTTTTTGGCCATCTCTGGACATTTGCAATCAAATTTGAATGCATATACATTCAAATTAGAAATCAAACGTTTTGGAAGGAGAATAAATAGGGGTGTAGCCTCAGGTCTATGCCTTTGTGTTCTTGGGTTTGGCTTGGTATGTATTATTATGTAACTTTATTCATATAGCGCCATTCATATACAGTACATAGCAATTCACAGAAGTAATACATGTGACATAATAATATCACACATAATGGCAATAAGTGCTTGAGACATAAAAGTATGAAAAGGAAAAGGAGTCCTTGCCCCGAGGAGCTTACAATCTAAGTGATAAGTAGGGAGAGTTTACAGAGACAGTAGGATGGTGTTCTGGTAAGGGCATATGAGACGTATAGTATCAGCCAACGGAGCTGCCCCCTTTTTTTTTTAATTACATGTTTGAAGCAGGGGTCTCTAGAGCTGAACTGTGTTAATTTCAGCTCCTATTTCCAGAGATACTTACCCTTGTAACGGTGCCGGTATCTATATAGGTACAGAACTGGGTTCCTATCATAATGGCGGCTTTAAATGTCCTGCATCACGTGGGCCAATAGGAAGCTGTGATGTCATCCGATGCAGCTTCCTATTGGCCCACATGACCGGGAATTTAAACTTCACAGGAATCCTGGCACCGCTATGGAGGTATCTCTGGAAGCAGGGGGTCCCCGGAGCGGAAATTAATACAGTTCAGCTCCAGAGACCCACTGCTTCAAACCTGAAACTACATTTTTTCTTTTACGCAATCCAGTCTGTCCTGCTGCTTTAAAGAAGTGTATTTTAAGATGGGTCTTAAAGGTGGATAGAGAGGGTGCTAGTCAGATATTAAGGCGATGGGCATTCCAGAAGTGTGGGGCAGTCAGTGAGAAAGGTTTTAGGCAGGAGAGGGCTTTAGATACAATACATGTAGACAGAAGGCATCCTTTAGCAGAACACAGGAGTTGGGCAGGTGTATAGCGAGAAATTAAAGCTGAGATATAAGGAAGGGCAGAAGCGTGTATTTTGTATGTAATACGGGATTTAAAAGGAAGACAGGAGAGGAATTTCAGCAGGAGAGACGCAGAGACAAATTTAGGAGACAGTAAAGTTATTCTAGCAGCAGCGCTTAGGATAGATTGTATGGGAGACAGATGAGAGACAGGAAGGCTGGACAGTAGAAGGTTAAAATAGTCGAGATGGGAGAGAATGAGGGCCTGCATAACAGTTTTAGCAGTAGAGGGACAGAGGAACGGGCATATATTTGCAATGTTACGGGGGGGAAAAACAACAGGTTTTAGCTAAACTGTGAATGTGAAAAGGGATTGTGAGGGAGGAGTCAAATGTGACACATAGGCTGCGTGTTTGTGATACTGTGTGTATGATAGTACTGTCACCAGTAATGTAAAGGGGCAGTAGGGCCAGGTTTGGGAGGAATTATGAGGAGCTTTGTCTTTGATGTGTTAAGTTTGAGTTGGCCATCCAGGATGATATAGTAATAAGACATTGAGAGACTTTGGTCTGTACAGCAGGTGTAAGGTCAGTAATTGAAAAGCAAACGTGTCATCAGCATAGAGAGGATATTTCAACCCAACAGATTTTATAAAGTCGCTTAGAGAGTGTGTGTAAAGAGGAAAGAGAAGAGGTCCTACCTAGAGAAAGCGCCAGCCCCCGAGCGCGAAACGTACGTCGGGATGACGTCATCGCATTGACGTCGTAGGTCACGGGTGAGATTGCTCCAGTAACGGAGAGAAGGGGAGATTGAGGGAGTGTATTGAGCTGGTAGTAGATATTGCGGTACTGCACCGGCATTTATTATTCAAGTGTTTTGATACTGCTCATAATACACTGTGGCGCAGTGTGAATACTGTGATCTAATATTGGTGAGAGAGATTATACTACCATGTTGGTGATGACACTGTCCATTATTGCGCTGTGTATATATTGCGGTTCACACATGCTATACGGTTACACCCTTTATTCACCCAGGGAGTAGGTTACTAGACAGGTTATCAATTGTAATAGAAATATTAGTATTTATTCTATACCTGTGTACACTTATATCTACTCCCACCTTACTCCCCTCTCCGATTCTGAGCTTACCTGGAGTGTTCACTTTATGAACTATATATGATACTAATATAGCATTTAATCTCCTGTTATCACCCACACCTTGTGTTTTAATGGTTTTTATGCGTATTGATTATGCGTCGTTATATTACATTAATTAGAATAAATTCTTTATTGTTTTGCCTATCAGGCTTTTATTGGTAATTGTTCATCCATAGAACTTGGTGCAATGACATTTGATTTCCCCTACAGCTTGTTTGCACACATATCAGGGAGCATTATACCCCTATTAACACTTTATTAGCCTGTCTGTGCAGTGTTAAAAGGGATATGTGGGATACTGTTCTTGTCTTCTTGTTTACTCGCTTAGAGAGTGTGTGTAAAGAGAAAAGAGAAGAGGTCCTAGGACAGATCCTAGGGTACGCCCACGGAGAGGTCGAAAGGATGAGGTGTTAGCAAATGAGACACTGATATTTGCGGAGTCCATACAAACCATATTGATTGGTCCACTGCTGGTTAAATTTACTAACGGAGTAGCCTTCTTAGGCAGGGTATTCTTCAACGTGGTAAATGAGCATTTTAATCCTAATAGAGGTATATTAGTATTTTATCTGGTAGTGTTAGGACCTGCAAACTGGGTCTGCCTTGTCGTGGCTCGTAGGCTTACAATGCTTTGGCCAAAGGGTTAAACTAAATGACCCTTTTTTAAGAGAATATATAAGTATTTTACTATGTATTTTTATCAAATTGGATGTAGCATTTGACTTCTCTGTCGCTTGTTGTATACATTTGCCATGCTCAATAGCTCTCCTTTTGACACTTATATATCTATATATTTTGTGGGAGCTCAGGGGTCCCTAAAATGAGCTTGCTGGGGTTCTGTGTGTTGTTTATTCTTCAACGTCTCTGGTCATTTGGGGCCAGTAGAACTGGTCTTTTACTAGTACCAACGTCTTGTCAGTACCTTGATGGCTATTGTTGTAGTGGCAGGAGTGGAGTACCACCTGTTTGTATTTGTAAGAGAGTAGCAATTGTTTTGTTACCATGTGTTGAGATTTCTTGGTGATTCGAAACATTTCTCAATGCTCTATTGCTACTGTAAATTAGGCCATTATCTCACAAGCAGCCGGCTCTCAGGGTGCATCCCTGTGACTGCTGAGGTCAACTTCTGATTGCTCAAAGCTAGCCATACTTATTTTAAGCCTTATTTTAAAACACAGGATCTGTGTTTTGCGCGGTCTGGAGATTCTGTTGGCTTAATTGGGGCAATACCTCCATGGCTAACTGCAGGGTAAGTGTAGACAAGGGGTATAGTGGTGGGCGATATCCCCATACTATCAGCCACCATATTTAGGTTCACTATCATGGCGCATCAGGACATCTGAATTTGTTTCCACAAAGTTAGTACTTGGTGGCAGTATTTTTCTCCCACTGACTATCCGTCTCCCGAGTATCTCTGTGAATCCGAGACAACGCATTGGCATTAATCTTCTGCCTCCCTGATCTGTATTTCAGGCTCAAATTGTACGAGGCACGGGCAGTTGCAGAGGTCCCCTCTCTTCCCCAAGGCATTAAAATGAAATATCGGGGATCGTGTGAGGCCTCTGCAACCTCAATTTACTGAGATTCAGCCGGTGATGGAAGTGTCTCCATGGCAACGTGGCATCAAAAGCCGCTGCGGGGTCATGCGGTGTGATGTTACCCGCGCGTTGCCATAGCAATGTGGCGTCAAATGACGTCACGTGATGTCCCATGACCCCACACGTCATTTGACGCCACACTAAGCGAAGAGTGGGGCATGGTATATTGGTCAGGAGTGGTTCGCTTGTTCAGCATGCGGTAGTCGATACACATTCTCATGGCCCCACTGTTCTTTCATGCCACTAGTATTGAAGAAGCGCGTTGATTTCGGAACTCCAAGATTATACTGACCTCCATCAACTCTGTGACCTTTCTCTAAAGGGGTGGGTATCATGAAGCTATATCCGGTGCTCCACTCCCTTGGCACATCCTACGTCCCATTCCTGGGAGGAGAATACTTCAGGCCTTCTTCCCCCCTCAGATGCCTTTTCTATTGTTTTGGGGCATACTGCCTCCAAAGTCAAACATATCTCGGTTCAGCTTACCACCGTCAGATTTTCTCTGCTGGGATGGACCCATTACTTTGACACTTTAGAGATGGGCCAACATAGTACCTCTTTGTACCAGCAGATCACGGGCGATCACATTTCTGACTTCCACCACAGTCCTTTCCATTTTCTTCATGGGTACAGAAACAACGGCACTCTTTACCAACAGTCCTCTTGGGTATCCTCCATGAGTAGGACTGTCTATCATAAAAGTCGGTCTCACAAAAGGGTCACCTTTCTGTCTATCTTCTGTATGCTGTTCGGTGGTATTCGTACTGGGCAAGGGGCCCATTCATCTGACCTCCCCCAGGGGCCCCTCACTCTGAGCCATAACTCTCTTCTCTATTTGTTGGTAGGCCTTCAAACATAAGAGATGAATAGTCAGGGTCCATACATAGTCACTCCCACATACCGTCTGGCTGTAAGGGTTCCAGTCCTGGGTTTTGCTGGAACTTACCCTTACGTGGCCGTTACAGCCATCTTTGATCCTGGCAAATATCTTCCTGGACTTGGTAATTGGCTGCACCTGTTCCAGGGCTTTAAATAGCAGTCAGTGACTCCCAGCCCCTGCCAGAGACTTGTATGCTATCCCATGTGTTCCTAGCTCCCTTGAGTTTAGTTCATGCGCTAACCTCACACCTGAGCTGCTTAGCATACTTGACCAAGCCCCTTTTCTGGCAGCAGAATGTCTACCTCTGTCCCGGACATCTGGACATCTGGCAGGGAAACATGTTTATATTTACTTCCCTCCACTTCACACTTTCCAATGTCGGTATCTTTTTAAGTCCGGACTTTCCTAGACACTCTGGAGTCGTCTCAGCATGGTGTCTTAGAAGTCCGCACTTAAGATATGCATGAGTTACTCACCGGAATGCCCGATCATATATTGAGCTTGCTAATTCCCAATGTATCCGCTGCCCCGTCTGCCTGAATGTAAATGCCCTTACTCTTTATAATTTTAATACCAAAAAAGAGGGGGACTTTCATTTACAATTTTCCCCAAAAGTTAACAACACATAAACCATGGCTGCCTTACTGTTGTGACCCCAGCAATAACCACACCAATTTTCATCTTTCCCGCATGTCCCTAACTCAAGTTAGCTATCTAATTATGTGTGGTCTGCGGTTTAAACTTTTTCTCTGTCTGCGGTTTGGCAGTGACTCATTGTTGCAAGGCCTGGAGTGAAGACATAACCGCAGCCATACTTATCCAATTAACCTGCGGTTTAGGCCGTGACTCGGGGTAGCAATGGGTGAAACTAACCTAACCGCAACTGCACTTATCCAATTAACCTGCGGTTTAAGACGTGACTCAGTGTAGCAATGCGCGGAACTAACCTAACCGCAATCCCACTTATCCAATTGACCTAAATACAGTGATGTGGTACGTGTGGTTGCAACCCTCGGAACCAGTGCATTAACGGTGACCGCAGTCATTCAATACATAGAAAAAATGTTCAAGCGCATCAATAATTGTGTGTGATATGAATTGTGACTATATGGTCATAATAGACTTATAATAAAAATATATACCGTGTAAAACAAAAACAAATACTGTTTGACATATATTTGTCAGTTTTCAACCATATGAGTGATATAAATGAATTAACACCACAGTGCAAAAAATATTGAAAAAACTTCTCTGTAAGTAGAGAGTCTGCAGCTACACTGGAAAAGCTGAGGTCAGGGCAACGCCAGCTACAGTGGTGGCCACCTTTATCCTAATGCGGCCATCACCGCGGGAATTTTAAAACGCGGCATGCGCGCGGCTTTTTGAAGTGAAACTTTTTTAGTGGCACCTCATTCCTAATGGGACAAAAATGGATTGTGGAGACAGAAATTAAATGGATGTGACGTCACAGTGCTGGCAGTTGAGGCCAGGCTGTGTTCTGGCAAATCACATGCGCCGCCGGCGCCGCTCCTAACCATCTTTGTTCCCCCCCACACGGCCGCTTACACGCTCTCCCCCACCCGCTCAACATTTACTCGCCGCTGCAGCTCCTAACGAGCACTGCTCCCCCCACCCGCTGACATGCGGCGGCGGCGCTAGCCGCCGGCACCGCTCCCCCTCAAAATGTAATCGCTGCCACGCCTAACGCTCCCCCACACCGGACGCCATGGCTTGGAAACCCGGTGCCGGACCACAGCCCGAGGAGATACAGCCAATCCTAATTGCCGCCGTTCCCCGCCCATTGATATGCCGCACATACACGGTAGTCATGGCGACACTCAAGACGCCATGCTCCTCACAGGGACACTGCAGCCCACACTGCTCCCCGGGGCCCTATGCAGGCCCTGATCTCCTGCGGCCTCTCCTCCCGGTGCATGCCTGTGTCCCTGCTGACCTCCCCCGGCCGAGGCATGGAACGGCTCCTGCTCCCGTAACAGGGGGGAGGGGGGTTGAGTGCGCTGCGTTCCCCACAGCACCATCAGCCGGCTCCAGCTGATGATGACGCGCTGCCCCCCTCCCACCGCCGACACTGCCTCCATCGCCACTGTGCCACGATCTGGTAGGCTGAAAGGGGCTGGGGGGAGGACAAGTGTGCTGGGGGGAGTCAGGAGAGGGGGGAGTCAGGAGGGGGGTCAGGAGAGGGGAGGGGGGCAGGACACACACACACAGACACACACAGACACACACAGACACACACAGACACACACTGACTGACACACATACACACACACACACACACACACATACTGACACACACACACACACACACACACTGACTGACACACATACACACCCACTGACTGAAACACATACACACACACACACACACACACACTGGCTGACACACATACACACATACACACACACACTGACTGACACACATATACACACACACACACACACTGACTGACACACATACACACACACTGACTGACACACACACACATACACACTGAGACACTGACACACATACACATGCATGCACACTCTGACACACGCACCCACACTCTGACACACGTACGCACACACACCCCAGTGATGCACTGAAACACGCCACCCTGAATGTGTGCCTTATTCCACACACAAAAACACACCCACCCCCGTGATACTCCCCCCCCCACACCCTGTGTGAGCATGTGAGTCCCCCCTACCCCCCGTGAGCTCCCCCCATGAGCTACCCCCGTTGAGCTCCCCCCGTGAGCTCCCCCACCCCACCCCCGTGAGCACCCCCCCCCCCCCGTGAGCTCCCCCCCCCCGTGAGCTCCCCCCCACCCCCCCGTGAGCTCCCCCTGTGAGATCCCCCCATGAGCTCCCCCCTGGGAGCTCCCCCCCGTGAGCTCCCCCACCCCCGCTCAACATATGATGCTTGTACTGCTGCCAATAAACACATACACACACACAAGGACACACGCGCACGCACACTCGACGCACGCACACTTGACGAACGCGCCCCTGAATGGATTGTGCCGAGTCCTCACCCCCCCTGTGAGCTCCCCCACCTGCTCAACATCCATGATGCTGGTACTGCTGCCAATAAACACGACCCCGCCAATCAAATGTACTCATGCTCTAAGCAGTAATAATATTATTGTTACTTTATATTTTGCTGACAACACACGAAGAAGTTTCACTTACTATGCGCGTGCACAGCACATACAGCTTTTTTTTTTTTTTAGGTTTCCCGCGCTGCAGGCGCTTTCAATGATAAGCGCCATTAGCGCTTATCTTATGAATGCGGCCACCGCGCGGGAAACTCAGATACAACAGAGACAAGCATCAGAATTATCCGGGTAAGTTTTAGAATAAAGGTGGCCGCGACAGTAAATGGATAAAAAAAAAAAAAAGAAAGCGCAAAACCCTCATAGTGTATATAAAAAATAGTGTTGCACATACAGAATAGAAAATCAAGTAAGCGTGTAGGTATAAAAACCAATAAAGTACAATATGCTTCTCTGACTGCTGCACAGGATCCACGGTGAGTACCACGTCCTCTCTCACGAGCTGGGTTATGGCTGCAGATGTTGTAGTGGTTCACACCTTTCTATCCCTCCAGGAACTGGAGCAGTCAGGGCCAGCAAAGTAGATGGAGGAACGCTGATCGGGACCCGCTCTCTCCAGCAGCTGCAGCCCATAGACACAAAGAGACAACTGAGGAGAATACTGGAACATGCGCGGAACATCAGGATCGGTTTTGAAAAGCATAGTGTGTCAAGGCCCGTTAAAACTCATCACAATCAGGACTACACTTTATTGAGATAGCAGGGTGTTGAGACTATTCCAATAAATAGGAGAGGTGGCGACAGAGAGAGGGAGCTAGCAAGAAGAGAAAGTTATTGGATTTATACTACCAAATCCATGGCTCCTCTCGGTCTAAACGAAGACATTGATATCCTGTCACTCCTGAACTGATTCTCCTCTGTGGAGAAGAGCTGTGATGGCCCGGTCCTGGTGTTCTTCCTCTTTACGTGTTCCAGTGTTTGATTCCTGTGTGTTCCTATGAATGGATTTTGTGAATCTCTGCTGATTTTCTTTTTCATACACATTTTTTACTGCTTAGTGATCTAGTCTATGGGGCTGTTGTATTTTACACCAAACTCTGTTTTTTCCTTTATGGATTATTGTCTGAATACAGACACTACTATTCTATACACTTATGTCTGATTGTCCATATGTGGTATTCCTCCTTCATATATATTTTTGACTGATTTTGCCATTCATTTTTTTTGGCCAATTGAGTTATACAGTATGGCACTTGTCCCCCTAATACTCTTTCTTAAAATAAATTTAACATACAAAGTACCTGCCTAGACAAGTGAGAGAACCCCTTTTGAACAAGCACTCATATTAGGATTGATACAAGAAAGTTAATTAAAAATACCTTTATTAGTGTATATGGGTAAAATAAGTGAAGTACATAAACACTCAACACAATTAAAATACGTATTAAACTTAATGTCTCTAAGTCTGAATCGTAGACTAATAGAGGTTGGTATATGAAGGGATACAATGTATCTGGCACCATGTGCAATGAAACAAAAATAAATAGTTTTAATATTGCAGTGTAACATGGATAAGGTGCCTCAGTGTGCCTCAGTGTGATGTATGTATTTTAGTTGAAAGGGTCTGGGGTGTGTTACATAAATCAAGGTGTCAATATCACCGCTTTCAAATCACATCTGATTAGTATGTGGTTCACTGACAGTATATACGTAAAGTGTAATGTAGCTAGTACATTGCTGGCCAGACCAACATGGTATATGCTGATTGTGGCCTAGTTGGAATCGATTGTCAGAGAGACCACCAAAGGGTTAATGTGTATCCTTCAATGCGACGCTGGATAAATTAAAATGTCAAAGAAAAAAGGCTACTGTGTAGCTAGGGGTGGTGAGGCTATATTGTGGGAACTATTATTGTGTAACAATGTTATAGTTTGTTCCCCCTGGTCAGTAATTATTCCAAGGTTATTATAGCCTCACATGTGCTCATCCAAATTTATATAGTAAATAGATAATTATATAAAATGAAATGAATCACTGCTCGTATCCCCTGTGAAGGTGGCAAGTGTATATCTGAATAGGCTTGCTGGTATACAAATAGATAGATATGGCCAATTATAAACAGTTTACTTCAGCTGCCTATAAGACAAAAAGCACTCTATCTCTGCAGACTCATGTGGATGGTATAGGTAAGTGATTGTTTATAGTAGCCGCCCTGTTGGATCAGTCCATATGGGTGTTCGAGTTCGGCAGGTTATATTAATGTGGACTGATTTATCTCTGTTAACAATAATCTTCTAGGGCGAGTACGTCCTGTCTGCTGGGTAGAGACAATATACTGTGATAAGGATGGTGCCCTGCAGCCGCTCAGTAAAGTACCCTCTACAGTACAGGGGTGCTATGGGGGGCTGCTATCTCGGAGCGTTTGATCTCTGCTCACGAGTGGCGACATCTGTTGAGTTTCCGCCCGGCATGGTGTATTCATGAACACCGCTGTAAGTAAACTTGCCGGGTGGAGCTCAGAGTGAAGCTGCGGCTATTGTCCGCGCTCTTGGAACAGACGTCGCCGCACCAATGCACGTGCTGACGTCACAGAGGACCGCCCACCGACGTACGTTTCGCGTCACACTGACGCTTTCTCAAGGTTGGCCAATTGAGTTATACAGTATGGCACTTGTCCCCCTAATACTCTTTCTTAAAATAAATTTAGATGTTAGCCCATCAAGGACATTTTTTTTTTTTTTTTTGACCGGGACTAAGCGCGAAATGTCCTGGAACTCAAATCGGCATGAAGTTCCAGACTCCACCGCTGTCTTTCCTCCGGATGACTTGAAATCTCTTCACCGGGAGTTAGCTCCAAACATCCTGGAACTAAATTTGGCTTGCAATCCTGGCCGAGGCCGCTACATTCAGTTTTTAGAACTTGGCCGCAAAAGCTGGACATATCAAATAGCTTCAGAAATTCGAGGTGAAATATTTGTTATTCTTTTGGAGCATATTTTGGTCGTTTCAAATTTGCCGCTTAGAATCTCACGAACTGATTGGTTGAGGGATTCTTATAGTACTTCTGAGTTCATTCATGAAACACTCCAGCCAATCCCAGCGTGGGAACTTTCTCACCAGCCAATCAGAATGATGCCAGTCTTATGAAGCCAGCAAGCGAATCTTCTGAATCACCCAAGAGCATGCGCAAGATTGACACCTCGGCCACATGGTATTCAGAAGCCACTCGCTGGGCTAGGCACCTCAATGTCTGTTGGGGCAAATGGTAGTCCCGAGGACTTCTATTCATCTGAGGACATGGGTACTTGAGCCTAGATCCCCTGCCCAAATGTTCTTCACACCTCAATCATTGTCTGTGGCTTTCATGTCCGATGTCTGAGTAGACATGCTGGCACAAAGTTTGGTAGCCCAATGGTCCGTCAGAACATTGGATCTGAAAGTCCCAGCTAATAATACTGTGCACCAAGCATATATGTTTTAAAACACATTGTTAATAAAAGATATACTTTAAAACCATCCTAAGTCTTCTGGTATGGGGAAGAGAATAAAAAGCTGCACTTTATTTCTTACTAGCCATATTCCCCATAGGAACAAAAAGAGAGAGAACCAGGCGCTTACCTTGAGTTGCAGATCGGAAGTGGTTTAAATACAGAATAATAAAGCCAACAAATGTGATCTCTTTCAGGTACTTAGAGACAACCCTTTGATCACTTCTGCTTCAACCCCAGAGTAGGGATAATCCAAAGCCCTTGATGAAACGTGGAAAACAGACAGAATAGGGGGAGTGAGGGATTAGAAGCTATGCAATTCAAAGATGTGCAGACTATAAACAACTGAAACCGTTGTAATAGAAACTCTAAATAGGGTGAACAAGGGGCAAGAACTAGTAATGATAATAATATACTTACACGGCCTTGTGTAAGCACAAAAAATAAAAGGTATCTTTGGGTTAAGTCCTAGCCCGTCCAAAAGGAGGTGTGGGGGATCAATGGAGTATAAAGATATATATGTAATACTCACACGGCCCAGTGTGAGTAAAGATATGGGGTTGGTATCTTTGGGGTTAACTTAACCCGTCCAGGGTGGTTGCAGACAGGTCACGGAAAATTGCTCCTAAGCAAGGCTTTAACAGGAAATCTCTCCTCTGTTGCTTGTAGTCAAGCAATTTCCCTCCCCGGTTTATAGGAAAGAGACAAAGATCCAGAGCAAAAATTGGCTACCCAAACCAGTAGGCTATTTTAAATGTTTTGATTGCAAAGCTTGCAAACATGCATCGAAAGATAAATTACACTTTAGTTCTAACGTTACCAAAGAAATTTTTAAGACCAAACAACTTATAAATTGTAGAACAACGTTTGTTGTATACCTGCTTGAGTGCCCATGTGGACTCCAGTATGTTGGCCGGACCTCAAGAAGTCTTAGGGTCCACATACTGGAACACATAGGCAACATCAGCAGAGGCCTGACCACTCATAGTGTCCCCTTACATTTTAGCCAAGCACATGCTGGAGACCCAACAGGATTACTCTATAGAGGACTAGAGTTGGTCATTGAAAATTGAGGTGACAATGGTCTAAATGTTGATCTAGACATTGCAGCGTTCATATAAATACGTTTGGAAACCTGCATTTTTAGACTCCTTTTTCGATCGTGTTTTTACAGTTTCAACATCAGAACCTAAATTCTAATTTATTAATTATGTTTATATTTATTGTTAATATTATTTTTCCTCTTGTCCCCATCTCTTTTCAAAAAAAAATTCAGATATAATTTCTTGTTATACAAATTTTATTAAATACTGTGCAAGTTTTTTTAATTGTTTTTAAACTATGCTTAGACACACTAAGAGGATGTTAAATAACAGGTGTTCATTCTTAATTTTTAATTTTTATTTTGAATATAAAGTTTACAATTGTAAGATGTAAGGTTTTAAAGATGATTGTATCAAGAATGTTATTTTAGGAATTTTGATTGACCTTAGATGAAGTTTGTATATCTAAGTTTGTCTCATAAGTAATGCCCAACTAAGCATTGCACCTTTAGTGGTTACCACTAATATATAAGAATCTCAGTGACTCATTATAGAATCTTTTGCTCACTGAACACTACAAAGACTGAAAGGATAACACTCTTATTATATAGAGCAATTAGAGCAGTGAATAGCCAAAACACAATGTACCTATGAAGGAATCAATATACATTTGCAATGCATTGTATACTAGGGATAGGCTTGTGTTAAACAGCATTTTCCAATTAATGATTAGTTACTACGAAGGGTCTATATAAACTGATTTGACCCTTCCAACATCATTGTATGAGCCTGAGGAAGCCGTTTGCACGGCGAAACGCGTTGCTCTATTCTTTACCTGTTTGTGTCCCACGGAGGCTTCCGTAGCCAGTTCTCACAGTCGCAACTGCAGCCGAGCAGATCAGTGCCATCTTTCTGCACTCCGGACGCGGGGACGGAGCAACTTGCGGCAGAAGTTTGATACTGGGCTACGTTGGAAAGCCTGGGGGGGGGGTTTCTTATTGTATGTGAGTTCACCTAGTCTTGGATTTTATTTAATAAATGTCGTTTTAACCAACATTGAAACCGTGCCTAACTTATCCCCCTTCACTGCTGAACCGGGGAGGGAAATTGCTTGACTACAAGCAACAGAGGGGAGATTTCCTGTTAAAGCCTTGCTTAGGAGCAATTTTCCGTGACCTGTCTGCAACCACCCTGGACAGGTTAAGTTAACCCCAAAGTTACCAACCCCATATCTTTACTCACACTGGGCCATGTGAGTATTACATATAATATCTTTATACTCCATTGATCCCCCCACACCTCCTTTTGGACGGGCTAGGACTTAACCCAAAGATACCTTTTATTTTTTGTGCTTACACAAGGCCGTGTAAGTATATTATTATCATTACTAGTTCTTGCCCCTTGTTCACCCTATTTAGAGTTTCTATTACAACGATTTCAGTTGTTTATAGTCTGCACGTCTTTGAATTGTATAGCTTCTAATCCCGCGCTCCCCCTATTCTGTCTGTTTTCCATATTCCCCATACACTATAAAATAGACATGGACTTATAAAATCCCTCACAACCTTATGGATGGTTGGAGTACCCCAGAACCCATATACAGGTTCTGGGTGACCTGAGCATTACCTAGGTATCCCCCTTAACCTAGGGACTCCTTGACAAGTACAGGGACACCTCACATCTCTATGCCCCATTTACCTTTCTGGTTTGTGCTGAAGCAGGGAATCCTAGAGGTGAGTCGCGCAAGCATTTTCAAGGGGGGATTTTGCCGGAGAAATGTGCCGATATGTATCCGGGAATCCGACCTGATTCCTAGGTACATTTTTGGGCTATCCAGCAACTCTGGACCCCGACTAGCTAGGCACATTCTGAGAACAGGTTCTCCGTAAAAAAAAAAAAACTTGAAACTCATAGCCCAACAATCCCTGCTTGCTGGCACTCCTGGAAAGGTAAAAACACATAAATTCTTTATTGTCGCATAATTTTACAACAAGCATGTACAATCACTGGGCTCAAAAGCTGACACACTCGAATCCTAATACATGGATCAGAGGTAACTAAATGGGCTTGACCTGTATTATTGATCCTGGTTACCCCCTCACGGTCACAACTATGGAGGTACATTACGTATGATCCCGATTCACAGTACATGGAAAACATAACACTCCCCAATAAACGCTATGTGGTTGTGTGTCAGTGTCTTTCCCTATGGCCATCCAATCCTAGGTCTGAAGGGCTATTTAATAGTGCCCGGACCACATTGGAGCTCTTATTTAATGTAACAGTGTAGCAGGCCTGTACTTTGCAAAATGCTTCAATACCCCTTTACTCTGCTTCCGTGGATGATCCCGTCTGAGGATGTCCTTACCTCCGACTGCCTTCCGATGGGTGCTCTGCTGGGCCCAGTCAGGTGATCAACCGAAAACTCTCCAGCCAGCACTCACTAACATGGTAGATCGTTGACTGACCCTTGTCACAACCGTCAGTCCTGAGATCCCTCAGGCTCTACCAGTTCTTCTCCTGCATGCTTTGCCAACCCCTCTTCAAGGCTCCTCTTTACTTAGTCCCTCCTCTCTCACAGCCTCTCACATTGGCTGCTGCCATGTCCATCATGAGTCACATGTTCAGTGCACACTGGCAATGAATCTGACAGGGGGAAATGTGAGCTTGTGTTGCATACACCTTACCAGGAGTTAAACCCTTACCGGCTCATCTTATTCCTTACGCTATAATTCTTTATAGAACTCCAGAAATTCCTGACATTTGTTCTGAGTTCATTTGCCTATCTTTGGATTTTGATAAGATTAGGTTGGAGCTTTAATGACCTTTTAAAGATTTGCTATCATCTTTCCTGGTGTATATCCCCACCTACATTTATTTCTCCATGAGTTTATTTGCATTTGCGCTCTATCAGTTTGCATTGTTTCATATATTTGTTCAGATTCAATGTCTATATTTTTGGTATCCTCTCTGTTTTGGGATTTGTGTTTTTTTAATAAGCTTCTGTAAGTATTGTGTTGAAACTTTTGATTTGGAGTCTAGCTCTTTCCTTTTTCTTATGATGTAGGATATGATGTGACCTTGCAACACTGCTTTTGATGTTTCTCACATTAAGATTGGATCATCTTTATGTTGGTCATTATCATCTGCAAAGTGTGACCATTTGGAGTTCAGATCATTTTTTAATTCTAACTTGTCCAAAAAAACAAGACTGTTAGGACCAGTATGTCAGGCCAGAGTCTGCACTCATGTTAAGCTTCATTTTGTATGGTCATAACCAGTTAAGATTCTGTAGTCAGCCTTTTGCTGAAATATAAATTCATAGATGCACTCAGTTTCTCTGCTAAATTGCATTTCCTTTCTTCCTGGTCAGGATATTACTAGATACTTTTGTGATGTCAATTTCCTGGTGTTTTAGTAGAATATAATAGAATGGTTCTCTGCAAGAAGCAAGATAATGAAATAAAGTTGCTAAGACTCAAGGTCTCTTTTGATAACAGACAATGAATAATCTATGTATTCAGAACATTGCTTGTATTGAAAAGGGACACGTCTCAAAAGTCACGCCACTAATATGTCCTGCCCCTAAATCACGCCTCTAATTAAAGCTACGCCCAAGACACACCTAGTATACGCCTATGTCACGCCTATGATACGCCTATGTTACGCCTCTAACTAATATCTTTTTTTTTTCTGTATAAAAGTCATTACCCTATGAGTAATAAATTGGGACAAAGGATTTGAAACCTGGCATGCGTTACGTTTCATTTCGTTCGTCAACCAGGCCTGAAAAGTTCATCAAAAATCAAAGATAACAGTGGCAGGGCGTGAAAACTTCTCCGGGGAAGTCTGCTGCAAAATGGTGCAGATGGTGTATCCAGTCACAAGGCTTCAGTTTTCTTTGCAGAGAATAGGTTCCTTTTGGTTCTGAGGCCAGGGGAAGGAAATTAGATTTTCCTTCAGTTTGGCTTCAGTTTTTCTCTGCAGAGAATCGGTTCCTTTGGTTCTGAAGCATAGGCGAGGAAATTAGATTTCCTTCAGTTTTGGCGTCCAGAAGTGGGAAATTCACAAAGGTGGTGAGTATATATGTAAATTTTTATATATGATACTTCACCCCCTCTGGGAATTTAATAGACCTAAATTGTGACTGAAGAATTGGGATAGGCCCTTTTAAACAGAATTTTTGGTAAGAGTTCAGTAAATTCTGTGCACGACTGGACTGTTATCTCTGATCTAGCTGAACGACCATTGTATATTGTGTAAGTATAAATATTGCAATTATTTGTCATAATTAAGCTGTTTTTCTTTAAGCCACTAATGGGTGCTTGCATGAGTAAGAATGACTCTGGACGGAAGCCTAGGAATGTACAATTTTTAAATGCGAGTGTAAATCTGGTCTGATTCCTGAGGAATTTGTTGCTCAGACAGCTAGTCATTACCCGTTTGTCGAATATGCAGAAGGTTGTTCTCGGCATGAAAATAAGGCAATGTATTTACAAGGCAGAGGGCAGAATAGACGGAGATTTTATGCTGGTCCCAGAAATCAATCAGGGAGAATAGCTCAGAATAATGGTGTCTGCTTTAATTGTGGTGGTTTTGGTCATTGGCAGAGAGTGTGCCACTATCAGTCAGAAGCAGGGAAGTGCTGCTTTGCCCGTGGGGGCTCAGAGTGAAAGTCTCTGTTAAAAAAAAAAAAAAAAAAAACACCGCTACTTTATGTAAAGCTTGTTTGTAACCCTGATGAATTTTTTCCTGAATGATTTCTTGTGTGAAAGACACTGTGTGGTCATGCTTATTAACATCTGTACAAAAATATGAATATTAGTTGCTCATGATGAAATCTAAATTTTAAAAGGTTTTAAAAAAAAGGTGTACACCGAATATAGAGAGAAATACCTCACAACAGAAGGGGAGTATATTCAGCTCGGTCCCTGGTTATAGTTTGAAAGGTTTATTCGTCCTGGCCAGGCGGATACTTTTTAAACCGGACACATTTCTTTTCGTTTGTGGTATTTCTATCTTAATAAAAGGAGGGGCACAGCCTCTCCCTTACAGTTTAAAGAATGTGAAGCATTCACATTAAAATTAACTAGCTGTGCTTAAGCAGTTTATTCATGAGTAAAAAGGTAATGTAGAACTGTCTTCTTTTCCGTAAAGCAGTAAGATAACACATTTCAATTTTATTTCTACAGGATTAAGATATATTTGGGGCTGTTTTTGTTTAATATGCTGGTAAGAGCTCATAAGCACTGTTTGAATTAATATATTGCATTATATATGTATATAACGCCATTAATGTACATAGCGCTTCAAAAGGAGGGAGTCCGTGGTGTGAGCGGAGTGTGGTGATATCTGCCTTTAGCAGCATGGAGGTCAGTTATTTTAGCGAGAATTGTCTCCGTTAAATAAGCAGTGTAGAAGCCATACAAGACAGGTAGGGTCAAGCTTGCTGTTTATTTAGTCATGGTATAACTGTTGCATGTTTGAAGATATTTTGTTTAGTTTAAGAGAGGACATAGTTAAAACGGGATAGCAATTGTATTGATGGAAGTTTGCAGGAGTATGAGATTTCTTGCAGAAGGCATTCAGGTGAATGAATGAAAGAATATTGCATGCTCTTGTAGGCATAGACTTGGTGTTTATAAGTAATTTGAAATATTCCCGTTATTTAATTTTTGAAAGACCATACAAAATGCAGTTTTAGGACAGCGTGGAAAGCTTCATATTTAACATTAAACTAATGTTACAATCCCCTGCGTGAGGATTAATCCAGCAGTTAATATGAATTAGACAGTGAAACCCATTGTCTGTTATCGGTACTGTGAAATTTCTGGCTGTTTTCCCAGAAACAATTACTGTGGAGAAAAACCTCGCTCAAAAAAACCCCCTAGGTGGTTATACTGCAGATCTAGACTCAGTCACGATGTTGTGCTGCATAGTGCAGGTTTACTGTAGATAGTGTGTATATGCTTCCTCAAAGTGTAGTAGGGATCTGCACTGAAAACGGGTCAGGTTTTCACTTTGAGTATATACACTCTAGGGTATTTCCCTCTGTGGGTTAGCATATATAACACATGTGCAGTGTGTATTTACACTGCTGGTCTAGACACAGTAACAGTTTCGTGTTCTCCAGCTTCACACTTGTCCATGTCGGTATCTTTTAAGATTCCGGACTTGCCTAGCACTCTGGAGTCGTCTCGCATGGTGTCTTAGAAGTCCGCACTTAAGATATTCATGAAGTTACTCACCCGTAATGCCCGATCATATATTTGAGCTTGCTAATTCCCATTGTATCCGCTTGCCCCGTCTCGAATGTAATGCCTTACTCTTTATAATTTTAAAACCAAAAGAGGGGGACTTTCATTTTACAATTTTCCTTCCTTTCCCCAAAGTTTAACACAATAAACCATTGCTGCCCTTACTGTTGTGACCCCAGCACATAACCACACACACAAACCACATACACCACAATAAGCCCAGATTTTAAATCTTTCCCCCATTTTCCAACTCAAGTTCTCTATCTAATTATGTGTGGATCTGTGCGGTTTGAAATAAACTTTTTCTCTCGTCTGCGGTTTGGCAGTGACTCATTGTTGCAAGGCCTGGAGTGAAGACATAACCGGCAGCCACTACCTTATCCAATTAACCTGCGGTTTAGGCCGTGACTCGGGGTAGCAAAGGTTGAAACTAAGCCTAAACCCGCAACTGCCTTTATCCAATTCACCTGCGGTTTAAGACGTGACTCAGTGTAGCAATGCGCTGAACTAACCTAACCGCCATCCCCACTTCCCATTGACCCTAAATACCGTGATGTGGTACGTTGGTTGTCAACCCTCGAACCAGTGGCATTAACGTGACTCGCAGTCATTCAATACATGAAAAATGTTTCAGCGCATCAATAATTGTGTGTGATATTAATTGTTGACTATATTGTCATAATAGACTTATAATAAAAATATAGACCGTGTAAAACAAAAACAATACGTTTGACAGATATTTGTCATTTTTTCAACATATGAAGTGATATAATGAATTAACACACAGTGCAAAAATTGAAAAAAAATCTTCTCTGTAAGTAGAGATTCTGCATCTACCACTGGCAAACAGCCGAGGTCATAGTGCAACGCAGCTACAGTGTGGGGTGGCCACCCTCTCATCCTAATGCGCCAATCACCCACACCGCGTGAATTTAAAACGCAGCATCGCGCCTGCTTTTTGAAGTGTAAACTTTTTTTAGTGGCACCTCATTCCTAATTGGTACAAAAAATGATTGTTGTAGACCGAAATAATGGATTGACCGTCACAGTGCTGGCAGTTGAGGGCCAGGCTTTGGTTCTGCTGGCAATCACATGCGCCGCCGGCGCCCTGTCCTACCATCTTTGTTTCCCCCCCACATGCGGACCGCTTACACCTCTCCTCCTCCCCACGCTCTCCTCTCCCTCCTCCCCCCACCCGCTCACCTTTACGTTACTTTTACCTCACCTCTCCTCTTCAACGCTCCTCCCTCTCGCTTCTCCCCCCCGGCCCGCTGACCTGATCTTCGCTTCTCTATACTCACTGCACCTCTCACCCCTCCAAATGTATTCGTCTTGCCACCCTAACAAAAACTCTCCCCCACACCACCCCTGGACGCCCAATTGCTTGGAACCCGGTGCCGAGGACCACAGCCCGAGGATATACATCCAATCCCTAAATTGCCGCCGCCGTTCCTCCCCGCCATTGATATCCTCACATACAAAAACGGTCGTCATGGCGAACACTCAAGAGCCATGCTCCTCACGGGACACTGCAGCCCACATGCCCCCCCGGGCCCGATGCAGGCCCCTAGATCTCCTGCGGGCGCCTCTCCCTCCCCGTTCATCCTGTGTCCCTGCTGACCTCCAACCTCCACCCGGCCGAGGCATGGAACGCTCCCGCCCCGGTACCAGGGTGGAGGGGGTGTAGTGGCGCTGCGTTCCCCACAGCACCATCAGCCGTCTCCATTGATGAGACGCGCTGCCGCCCCCCTCCCAACCGCCGACAACGCCTCCTCGCCACTGTGCCACGATCGGTAGCTGAAGGGTCTGGGGGGGAGGACAAGTGTGGCTGGGGGGATTCAGGAGAGTGGGGGTTCAGGAAGGGGGTCAGAGAGGGGAGGGGGGCAGGACACCCACACAGACCAACAAAAAGCACACACAGACAAACACACAACCACACACTGACTGACACACATACACACACACACACACACCACATACTGACCACAACACACACACACACAACACACTGACTACACAACATACCCCCCACTGACTGAAACATACACACACACACCACACACACACGTCAACTGGCTGACACACAATACCACATACCCCACACACTGACTCGACACACATATACACACACAACACACACTGACGGACACCAACACACACCCTGCTGACACCACACACACACATACACACAACTGACACTGACCACAATACACATGCATGACACTCTTACACCCCGCACCCCCCCACACTCTGACACACGTACTCCCACACACCCCGTGTTCCTGAACACCGCCCCTGATTATGTGCCTATTCCCCCCAATCCCCCCCTTCCCCCCCCCACCCCTACCCCCTTGTCTCTCCCCCACCCCCCCTTTAGCATGTGATCTCCCCCCTCCCCCCCCTAACCCCCTCCCCCGTGAGTCTCCCCCCCATGACTACCGCCCGTGAGTCTCCCCCCCTTGAGCTCCCCCACCCCCACCCCCCCGTGATCAAACCCCCCCCCCCCACCCTTGAGCTCCCCCCCCCCCCCGGGAGTCTCCCCCCCCCCCCCCCCACCCCCCCCGTGAGCTCCCCCTGTGAGATCCCCCCCCATGAGCTCCCCCCCTGTGAGCCCCCCCCTTGGAGCTCCCCCCCCCCCGCCAACATCCATGATGCTGGGACTTCTTACTACTACTACTGCTGGTCACGCTGCATAAACACATACAACACACACACACGGACACACCCCACGTCGGCACACTCTTAGACCACGCACACTCGACAAACGACGCGCCTGAATGATGTGGCCTATTCCTCCCTTATTCCTTCCCCCCCCCCCTGTGAGCTCCCCCCGCCCCCACCTGCTCAACATCCATGAGCTGGACTGCTGCCAATAAACCGACCCCCCCCCCCCTACCGCCACATCAAATTTACCTCAGCACCCTCCTCCATTCGCTAATCATTAACTATATTATTGTTACTTTATATTTTGCTGACCAAACCCACGAAGAAGTTTCACTACTATGCGCGTTGCACGAGCACATACACAGCTTTTTTTTTTTTTTAGTTTCTCCTCCCGCGCTGGCGCCCGGCGCTTTCATCATGATAGCGCCATTAGCGCTTATCTTATATGCGGCCACCGCGCGGGAAACTCAATACAACAGAGACAGCATCAGAATTATCATCGGGTAAGTTTTTTAGAATAAAGGTTGCCGCGACAGTAATGGATAAAAAAAAAAAAAAGAAGCGCAAACCCGTCATAGTGTATATAAAAAATAGTGTTGCACATACAGAAAGAAAATCTTAAGCGGGTAGGTATACAAAACCAATAAACGTACAATATGCTTCTCTGACTGCCTGCACCAGGATCCACGGTGAGTTACCACGTCCTCTCTCCGAGCTGGGTTTATGGCTTGGCAGATGTTTTAGTGTTCCACCTATTCTATCCCTCCAGAACTGGAGCAGTGCAGGGCCAGCAAGTAGATGGAGGAAACGCTGATCGGTACCGCCGCTCTCGTCCAGCAGCAGCTGCAGCCCATAGACAACAAATAACAACTGAGGAGAATACTGGAACATTGCGCGAACATCAGGATCCGTTTGAAAATAGTGTGTCGGCCCGTTAAAAACTCACACAATCAGGACTACCCTTTCATTGAGATAGCAGGGGTGTTGATACTATTCCCATAAATAGGAGAGGTGGCGATCAGAGAGCGGGAGCTGCAATAAGAGAAAGTTATTGGATTTATACTCACCAAATCCATGGCTCCTCTCTGTCGAAACTAATACTTGATATCCTGTCACTCCTGAACTGATTCTCCTCTGTGGAGAAAGAGCTGTGATGGCCCGGTCCCTGGGTGTTCTTCCTCTTTCCGTGTTCCCGTGTTTGATCCTGTGTGTTCCTATGAATGGATTTTGTGAATCTCTGCTGATTTTCTTTTTCATACACATTTTTCTGCTTAGTGATCAGTCTATGGGGCTGTTTGTATTTTTTACAAACATACACCAAACTCTTTTTTTCCTTTATGGATTATTGTCCTGAATACCGACACTACTATCTTAACACTTAGGTTGAATTGTCCAGATGTGGTATTCCTCTTCTATATATTTTTGACTGATTTTGGCCCTTCATTTTTTGGGCCAATTGAGTATACACAGTATGGCACTTGTCCCCCTAATACTCTTTCTTAAAATAAATTAACATACAAATACCTGCCTAGACAAGTGAGAGAACCCTTGTGAACAAGCCTTCATATTAGGATTGATACAAGAAGTTAAATAAATACCTTTTATTAGTTCTTGTAATGGGTAAAATAAGTGAGTACAGAAACACTCAACACAATTAAAATACGTATTAAACTAATGTCTCGAGTCTTATGTAGACTAATAGAGGTTTGGTATATGAAGGGATACAAAATGTATCTGGCACCATGCTGCAATGAAACCAAATAATAGTTTTAATATTGCAGTGGTAACATGGATCAGTGCCTCAGTGGTGCCTCCGTGTGATTTATGTTTTTAGTTGAAAGCGTCCTGGGGGTGTGTTACATAAAATCAAGGTGTCAAATTCACCGCTTTCAAATCACATCTTATTATATGTGTTTCACTGACAGTATATACGTAAAGTGTATGTAGCTATTCATTGCTGGCCAGACCCACATGGTATATGCTGATTGTGGCCTAGTTGGAAATCGATTGTCAGAGAACCACCAAATGGTTAATGTGTATCCTTCAATGCGACGCTTGTAAATTAAAATGTCCAAAGAAAAAAGGCTACTGTGTAGCTAGGGTGTTAGGCTATATTGTGGGAACTAGTATTGTGTAACATGTTATAGTTGTTTCCCCTGGTCATATTATTCCAAGGTTATTAATAGCCTCACATGTGCTTCCACCGAAATTATATAGTAATAATAATTATATAAATGAAAGGAATGCACTGCTCGTGATCCCCTGTGAAGGTGGCAAGTGTATAGCTGAATTAGGCTTGCTGGTATCACAAATAGATAGATAATGGCCAATCTAAACATTTTTCCTTCAGCTGCCTATAAGACAAAAAAGCACGCTATCTCTGCAGCACTCATGTGGATGGGATAGGTAAGTGATTGTTTATAGTAGCCCCGCCCTTTGGATCGTCCATATGGGTGTCGAGTTCGGCAGTATATAATAGTGGACTGATTTATCTCTGTTAACACTAATCCTTCTAGGGCGAGTACGCCTGTCTGCTGGTAGAGACAATAACTGATAAGGAATTGTGCCCTGTGGCAGGCCGCTCGTAAGTACCCTCTACAGTCGGGGTGTGTGGGGGGCTGCTAAGTCGGAGCGTTTGATCTCTGCTCACGAGTGTGCGACATCTGTTGATTTCCGCCCTGCATGGTGTATTCTGACACCGCTGTGAGTAAACTTGCCGGGTGGAGCTCAGAAGTGAACTGCGGGCTATTGTCCGCGCTCTTGGAACAGACGTCGCCAAGTAGTATCCCACTTCCACTTTCTTGTACGTTCACCAGAGGACCGCGCCACCGACTTTACGTTCGCGTCACACTGACGCTTTCCTCAAGGGTTGGCCAATTGATATACAGTATGACACTTGTTCCCCCTAATACTCTTTCTTCAAAATAAATTTATATGTAGCCCATCCAGGACATTTTTTTATTTTTTTTTTACTCGGGACTAAGCGCGAACATGTCCTGGACTCAAATCGTCATGAGTTCCAGACTCCACACCGCTGTCTTTCCCTCCGGATGACTTGAAATCTCTTCACCGGGAGTTAGCTCCAAACATCCTGGAACTAAATTTGGTTGCAATCCTGCCGGGCCAGCTACATTCAGTTTTTAGAACTTGGCCCGCAAAGCTGGACATATCAATAGCTTCAGAATTCGAGTGAAAGTAGTTGTTATTCTTTTGGAGCATATTTTGTTCCGTATTCAAATTTGCCCGCTTAGAATCTCACGAACTGATTGGTTGCGGGATTCTTATAGTATTGTCTGAGTTTCATTCATGAAACCTCCCAGCCTCCCAGCGTGGGAAACTTCTCTCACCAGCCAATCAATGATGCCCAGTCGTATGAAGCCAGCAAGCGAATGCTTCTGATCACCCAAGATCATGCGCAAGATTGACACCCTCCTGCCACATGTTATTCGAAGCCCCTCCGCTGGGCTAGGCCACCCAGTCTGTTTGGGGCAAATGGTAGTCCGAGGACTTCTATTCATCTTGAGGACTGGGTACTTGAGCTAGATCCCCTGCCCAAATGTTCTTCCTTCACAACTCACATTTTCTGTGGCGTTCCATGTCCGATGTCCTGAGTAGACTGCTTTGGCACAAAGTTTGGTAGCCCCAATGGTCCGTCAGGAAACAATGGATCTGAACAGTCCAGCTAATAATACTGTGGCACAACCAGCATATGTTTTACAACACATTGTTAATAAAGATATACTTTAAAACCATCCTACGTCTTCTGGTATGGGGACGAGAATAAAAAGCTGCACTTTTATTTCTTACTACCATATTCCCCCTAGGACCAAAAAGAGTGAGAGACCCAGGCGCTTACCTTGAGTTGCAGATCGGAATTGGTTTAAATACAGATCATAAAGCCCAACAAATGTGATCTCTTTCCAGTACTTACGAGCACCCTTTGAATATCACTTCTGCTTCAACCCCAAGAGTAGGGATAATCCAAAGCCCTGATGAAACGTGAAACAGACAGAATAGGGGAGTGAGGGATTAGAAAGCATGCAAATTCAAAGATGTGGGCAGACTATCCAACAACTGAAAACCGTTGTAATGAAACCTCTAAATAGGTGAACAAGGGGCAGAACTTAATGATAATAATATACTTACAAACAAAACAAACGGCCCTTGTGTAAGCACAAAAATAAAGGTATCTTGGGTTAGTCCTAGCCCGTCCAAAGGAGGTGTGGGGGGGTCAATGGAGTATAAGAAATATATATGTAATACTCACACGGCCCAGTGTGCGTAAAGATCTGATGGGGTTGGTATCTGTGGGGTTAACTAACCTTCCAGGTGGTTGCCAGACAGTACGAAATTGCTCCTCAGCAGCTTTAACAGGAAATCTCTCATCCTCTGTTGCTTGTCGTCACGCAATTTCCCCTCCCCGGTTTTTGGAAGGAACAAAGATCCAGAGCAAATTGGCTACCCAAACCAGTAGGAGGCTTTTTTAAATTTTTGATTTGCAAAAGCTGTCAAACTGCATCGAAAGATAACTTTACACTTTAAGTTCTAAACGTTACCAAGAAATTTTAAGACCAAACAACTTAAATTGTAGAACACCGTTTTGTTGGTAATACCTGCTTGAGTGCCCATGGTGGACTCCAGTAATGTTGGCGCGGACCTCAAAAGAAGTCTTAGGGTCCACATAACTGGAACACATTAGGCCACATCAGCAGAGGCCTGACACTCATATGTCCCCTTACATTTTAGAGCCAAGCAATGCTGGAGACCCACAGGAGTACTCTATAGAGGACTAGAGGTGGTCATTGAAAATTGAGGTGACATTGGTCTCAATGTTGATCTAGACTGCACATCCGTTCATATATATACGTTTGGAAACCTGCATTTTTTTAGACTCCTTTTTCGATCGTGTTTTTACAGTTTCACACATCAGAACCTAAATTCTAATTTATTAATTAATGTTTCTAGTTATTGTTAATATTATTTTTCCTCTTGTCCCCATCTCTTTTCAAAAAAAAAAATTTCAGATATAATTGTCTTTGTTATACAAATTTTTATTAAATCCTGGTGCAAGTTTGTTTAATTGTTTTTAAACTTGCTTAGACACACAAGAGGATTTTAAATAACAGGTGTTCCTTCCTTATTTTTTTATTTTTCTTTTGAATATAAGTTTAACAATTGTAAGATGTAGTTTTAAAGATGATTGTTCAAGAATGTTATTTATGATTTTGGCTTGACCTTATATGAAGTTTTTGTATTCTAAGTTTGCTCATAATTAATGCCCACTAAGCATTGCCACCTTTAGTGGTTCCCACTAATATATATAATCTCAGGCTCATTCTGAATCTTTTCTCCTGACACTACAAAAGACTGAAAAGTATAAACTCTTATGTAATGAGCAATTAGAGCATTGAATAGCCAAAACCACAAATGTACCTATGAAGGAATCAATATACATTTGCAATGCATTGTATCCTAAGGGATAGCTTGTGTTAACACAATTGTCCCCAATTAATGATTAGTTACTACGAAGGGTCATTAAACTGCTTTGACCCTTCCAACATCATTGTAATGAGACCTGAGGAAGGGCCGTTTTGCACGGCGAAACGCTTTGCTCTATTCTTTACCTGTTGTGTCCCCCGGTAGGCGTCCGTAGCCAGTTCTCACACGCAACTGCAGCCGAGCAGATCAGTGCCATCTTTCTGGCACTCCGGACGCGGGGACGGGCAACTTGCGGCAAGTTTTGATACTGGGCTAAGTTTGGAAACCTGGGGGGGGGGTTTCTTATTGTATGTGAGTTCACCTAGTTCCTGGGATTTTTATTTAATAAATGTCGTTTTAACCACATTGAAACCGGGCTAACTTATCCCCCTCACTGACTGCCTGAACCGGGGAGGGAAATTGCTTGCTACAAGCAACAGAGGGGAGTTTTCCTGTTAAAGGCCTTGCTTAGGAGCAATTTTTCCGTGACCTGTCTGCAACCACCCTGGCAGTTAAGTTAACCCCACAGTTACCAACCCCATATCTTTACTCACACTGGGCCATGTGAAGTATTACCTATATATCTTTTATATCCATTGATATCCCCCCACCCGTCCTTTTGACGGCTTAAGGATTAACCCAAAGATACTTTTATTTTTTGTGCTTACAAACAGAGGCTGTGTAATATATTACTTATCATTACTATTCTTTCCCTTGTTCACCAGATGGTTAGAGTTTCTATTACAAACTATTCAGTTGGGGTTTATCTGCACGTCTTTGAATTGTAATAGCTTCTTAAATCCCGCGCTCCCCCCTTTCTGTCTGTTTTCCATATTCCCATACACTAAAATAGACAATGACTTATAAAATCCCCCCACAACCTTATGGATGTTTTTTGGAGGACCCCCAGAACCCATATACAGGTTCTGGGTGGATCCTGAGCATTACCTAGTATCCCCTTAACGCTAGGGACTTCCTTGACAAGTACAGGGACACACCTCAGAACATCTCTATCCATTTACCTTGCTTGTTTGTGCTGAAGCAGGGATCCTAGAGTGAGTCTCGCAAGCATTTTTCAAGGGGGATTTTGCCTGAGAAATTTGCCGATATGTATCCGGGAACCGACCTGATTTCCTAGGTCATTTTTGGGCTTATCCATCAACTCCTGACCCCGACTAGCTAGGCCATTCGAGAACAGGTTCTCCGTAAAAAAAAAACTTGAAAACTCCTAGCCCAACAATCCCTGCTTGCTGTCACTCCTGGAAATGTAAAAACACATAATTCTTTATTGTCGCAAATTTTAGCACAGCATGTACAATCACTGGGCTCAAAAAGCTGACCAACACTCTAATCCTAATACAATGATCAGAAGGTAACTAATGGGCTTGACCTGGTAATTATTGATCCTGGTTACCCCCCCCTCATTCCGGTCACACTTGTGAGGTACATTACTATATCCCGATTCACATTACTGGAAAACATAACACTCTCCCAATAAGAACCTATGTGGTTGTGTGGTCAGTGTCTTCCCTAGGCCATACCAATCCAAAGTTGAAGGGTTATTTAATATGGCCCCGACCACATTGGAGCTCTTATTTAATGTAAAGTGTGCAGGCCTGTACTTTGCAAATGCTCATACCCCTTTAGACTCTGGCTTGCTTCCGTGGATGATCCCCGTCTGAGATTCCTTAAACCTCCGACTGCCTTCCGATTGGGTGCCTTCTGGGCCCAGTCAGGTGATCACGAAAACTCTACCCTCCTCCACCTCCCAACTCTCCCTCTCTCTCTACCAGCCCATCACTCCCTAACACATGGTAGATCGTTACTGACCCTTGTCACACAACCGTCAGTCCTGAATCCCTCAAATGCTCCTACCAGTTCTTCTTCTTTCTTCTCCTGCAATGCTTGGGCAACCCCCTCTTCAAGGCCTCCTCTTTACTTATCCCTCCGCTCTCACAGCAGCCTCTCACATTGGGCTGCTGCCATGTCCATCATGAGTCACATGTTCAGTTGGGGGGGGCAACTGGCATGAATCTGACAGGGGTAATGTGAGCTTGTGTTGCATACACCTTACCAGGAGTTAAACCCTTATCCCCCTACCGGCTCTCTTATTCCTTAACGCTATAATTCTTTATAGAACTTTCCAGAAATTCCTGACAGTTGTTCTGAGTTCATTTGCCTATCTTTGGATTTTGATAAGATTAGGTTGTGAGCTTAATGACCTTTTAAGATTTTGCGAATCACATCTTTCCTGGTGTAATCCCCACCTACATTTATTTCTCCATGGTTTTATTTGCATTGCGCTCTATCAGTTGCATTGGTCATATATTTGTTCAGATTCAATGTTATATTTTTGGTATCCTCTTGTTTTGGGATTTGGTGTTTTTTTATAAGGCTTCTGTAAAGTATTGTGTTTTAAACTTTTGATTTGGATCTAGCTCTTTTCCTGGTTTCCTTATGATGTGGATATGATGTTACCTTGCAACACCTGCTTTTTGATGTTTCTCACATTAGATTTGATCATCGTTATGTTGTCATTCTCATCTGCAAAGTGTGACCATTTGGAGGTTCAGATCATTTTCTTAATAATTCTTCAACTGTCCAAAAAAACAACCAGACAACTGTTCAGGAACCAGTAATTGCAGGGCCAGAGTCTGCACTCATGTTAAGCTTTCATTTGTAATGGCTAACCATTTAATATCTGTAGTCAGGCCTTTTTGGCTGACATATCAATTCATAGATGCACTCCGTTTCTTCTCCTGCTAAAATTGCATGTTCCCTTCTTCCTGGTCAAGGATATTTACTAGATACTTTTGTTGATGTCCTTTCCTGGTGTTTTAGGAGAATCTATAGAATGGTTTCTTGCAAGAAGCAAGAATAATGAAATAAGTTGCTAGACTCAAGGTCTCTTTTGATAACATACAATGAATAATCTATTATTCAGAACATTGCGTGTATTGAAAGGGACACGTCTCAAAGTCACGCCACTAATTTTCCTGCCCCTAATCACTCCTTAATTAAAAGCTACGCCCAAGACACACCTAGTATACGCCTTGTCACGCCTATGATAGCCTATGTTACGCCTCTAACTAATATCTTTTTTTTTTCTGTATAAAGTCTTACCACTATGATTACTAATGGGACAAAAGGCTTTGAAACTGGCATGCGTTACGTTTCTTTCGTTCTCAACCGGCTGAAAAGTCATCAAAAACAAAGATAACAGTGGCAGGGGCGTGCAAACCTTCTCCGGGGAGTCTGCTGCAAAATGGTGCAGATGGTGTATCCAGTCACAAGGCTTCAGTTTTCTTTGCAAAGATAATAGGGTTCCTTTTTGGTTTCTGAGGCCAGGGGAAGGAACTTATATTTTCCTTCGTTTGGCTTCAGTTTTTTCTCTGCAGAGAATCGGTTTCCTTTGGTTTCTGAATGCATAGGCAGGAAATAAGATTTGCGCTTCAGTTTTGCGTCCAGAAGTGGGAACTCACAAAGGTGGTGGTCTAATTTAATTTTTAATATGAATACGTCCCCCCCTCTGGGAATTTAATATACCCTAATTGTGATTGGGAAGGGAATTGGGATAGGCCCTTTTAAAAAACAGAATTTTTGGTAGAAGTTCATAAATTCTCTGTGCCTCCTGGACTGTTATCTCTGATCTAGCTTGAAAGACCATTGTATATTGTGGTAAGTATAAATATTGCCATTATTGTCATATTACGCTGGTTTTTCTTTAAGCCTCAATGGGTGCTTGCATGAGTAAGAATGACTCTGGACGAAGCCTAGAATGTCAATATTTTAAATGCGAGTGTAAATCGGTCTGATTCTGAGGAATTTTTTGCTCAGACAGCTAGCATTATACCCCGTTTTTTCGAATAATGCAGAAGGTTGTTCTCGGATGAAAATAAGGGCAATGTATTTACAGGCAGAGGGCAGAATATACGGAGATTTATGCTGGTCCCAGAACTCAATCAGGGAGAATCTCTCAGAAATGGTGCATGCTTTAAATTGTGGTGGTTTTGGTCTTGGCGAGAGTGTGGGCACTATCAGTCAGAAGCAGGGAAAAAGTGCTGCTTTGCGCCCCGTGGGGGCTTCATAGTGAAAGTCTCTGTAAAAAAAAAAAAAAAAAAAACACCGCTACTTTATGTAAAGCTTGTTTGTACGCCTGATGAATTTTTTCCTGATGATTTCTTGTGTGAAGACACTGTGTGGTCATGCTTCTTAACATCTGTACAAAATATGAATATTCGTTGGCTCATGATGAATCTAAATTTTTTAAAAGGTTTTAAAAAAAAAGGTGTACACCGAATCATAGATAGAAATACTCAACACCCAGACGGGGAGTATATTCACGCTCGGTCCCTGGTTATAGTTGAAGGTTTTTCGTCCTGGCCAGGCGGATACTTTTTAAAAAAAAAAACGCGACAACATTTCTTTCGTTTGTGTATTCTATCTTAAAAAGGAGGGGGCACAGCCTCTCCCTTACAGTTAAGAATTGTGAAGCATTCACATTAAAATTAACTAGCTTGCTAGCAGTTTATTCATGATAAAAAGGTAATGTAGAACTGTTCTTCTTTTCCGTAAAGCAGTAAGATAACACATTCACAATTGTATTTCTAGGCAGGATTAGATATTATTTGGGCTGTTTTTTTGTTTAATATCTGAAAGCTCCTAGCACTGTTTGAATTATATATTGCCATTATATATGTATCAAAACGCCATTATGTACAAAGCGCTTTCAAAAGGAGGAGTCCGTGGTGTGGCGAGTGGTGGTGATAATCTTCCTTTAGCAGCATGGAGGTCAGTTATTTTATCGAGAATTGGTCTCCGTTAAATAAGCAGTGTAAAGCCCATACAGACAGGTAGGGTCAAGCTTGCCGTTTATTTAGGTCTGGTATAACTGTTGCATTGGAAGATATTTTGTTTAGTTTTAAGAGAGGACATAGTTAAAACTGATAAGCAATTGTATTGATGGAAGTTTGCAGGAGTAAGGGGGGGGGGTAGATTTCTTGCAGATGCATTCAGGTGAATGAATTAAAAATATTTCATGCTCTTGTAGGCATAGACTTGGTGTTATAATGTAATTTGAAATAGTCCCGTTATTTAATTTTGAAAGACCATACAAAATGCAGTTTTAGGACAGCGTGGCAAGGCTTCATATTTAAACATTAAACTATGTTACAATCCGCTGCGTGAGGATTAAATCGCAGTTAATATGATAACATTTGAAACCCATGTCTTTATCGTACTGTGAATTTCTGGCGTTTTCCCTGAAACATTCTTTGGAGAAAAACCTTCTCTCAAAAAACCCTATAAGAACTAGGACCCGCTACCTACCTAGAAAAGTGGTATTAGCGTGCTGCCAAGGGAGTGTACATATAGGATTGGAGGTATGTGCCTAAAGGAGGCACCAAAGGATCCCTTTTGAAGGCGCACAGCAACCCTTATAGTATAATGTTGGTCAGGGGTTGAATAATATGGTTGCAATAAAAATAAAAAGTTTTTTAATGTCTTTCTTAAAATTCTTTATAACAAATGGTATTGGTGTGGTGTAAATGTGTATAGATAATAGACTAGGAGATCTTAGTACTACTCAGGTACCCTATAGCTACCAATGATGAACATGCTATATATTTACTTACTACTGGCAGTTTTGATAACTGAAATTTCTGCAGAGTTGTGCTATTTTTTTTGCAGGATTATTTGCTACGCATATAGCGCAGTGTATTGATCACACATTTACATTGGAGCAAAAATAGTCAGGTAAGGTGTAAACACTACGGTAGGAAATTCAAAGTTTTTCCTTATAAACTTGAGCTATACCCTGATACAAAGAGGAACGTTTTTAGTGTAGCAGTCTAAGTCATGCTTCATATCGTGTTGCTTGTTTTAAAAATGTTTTCCTCTTAGCAATGTAGTGACTGCCACGATAGTTATAAATGGATTGGATATCCGCTCAAAGGTTAGGCTGGTCTTAGGCAGGCGAGTGTGGTATGCTCCCTCAATATAGTGTGATTCTGCACTGAAACGGGCCAGGTTGTCGCGTGTAGGTAGTGCAGTGTGGTATTTCCCTTTGTGTGTTAACATATACATGTAGTGGTACATTATACTGGCAGATCTAGACCAGTCACGATGTTGTGCTGCATAGTGCAGGTTTACTGTAGATTAGGGTTGTATATCTCCTCACAGTGTAGTAGGATCTGCACTTTTGAAAACGGGTCAGGTTTTCACTTGGAGTATACACACTCTAGGGTATTTCCCTTCTGTGTGTTAGCATATATAATCACATGTGGGCCAGTGTGTATTTACCTGCTGGTCGAGACAACACGTAACAGTTTTGGTACTGCACAGTGCAGAATAGCTGCAGAAGTTTATGAACACCCTTTCCCTCCCTTGTCACAATGAGCTCAAAATGCTGCAAGAAGTTTAGACGAAAACCTCTTTAAAGGGTGTATTCAATGATCGTTGCCAGAGGCATAAATTAAAACTGATACAAAGAGGAAAACATTTAGTGTACAGTCTTAGTCAATGCTTCATATCAGTGTTGCTTTTTTATATGTTTTCCTCTTAGACACATGGATAGTAGTGAACTGCCAGGATATAGTACATAATGGATTGGATATCCATCCCCCAAGGGTTAGTGCTGGTCTTAGGCAGGAGAGTGTGTATGCTTCCCACCTCAAAATATAGTGGGATTTCTGCCGAAAACGGTCAGGTTTTCGCTTATAGGTATGTACTTGTAGGGTATTCCCTTTGTGTGTTAACAATCTCATGTAAGTGTACATTTATACTGGCAGGATCAGACTCAGTCAACGATGTTTGTGCTGCTTATTGCAGGTTTACTTTAGATAGTGTGTATAGGCTTCCTCAAAGTGTGTAGGGATCTGCACTGAAAACGGGTCAGAGGTTTTCACTTTGAGTATATCACTCTAGGGTATTCCCTCTGTTTGTTAGCTATATTCACATGTTGCATTGTGTATTTACACTGCTGTGTTTCTGACACAAGTAACAGTTTTCGTAACGCACAGTGCAGATTAGCTGCGTATTTAGAACACATCTTTCTGCAGTGTGTATTTACACTGCTGGTCTAGACACAGTAACAGTTTCGTACTGCACAGTGCAGATTAGCTGCAGATAATTTAAAACACCTTTCCTCCCTTGTTCACAATGAGCTCAAAATGCTGCAAGAAAAGTTTAGACACCTCTTTAAATGGGTGTATCAATGATCGTTTGCCAGAGGCATAGTTCAAACTGAATCATATATCTCCCACTAGGTGGTTATCTGGTAGTACTATGTCGGCAGAGACCCGACATGCGGCATGTTTCGTCGCTTCTTGCGACTTCTTCCGGGGTGGGCGTGTCTGCGTCCCTTGCGGCCCCTTTATGCCCGGTGGTTGCCATGGTGACCGCGGGACGCCTAATTGCCGAGAATAATAGTGGTGGTGCATAGGTACTGCATCCCACAGATAGAGAAAATATATATTTATTTAAAAATCATCCTGACCATTATGATACATTCAAGGAGAACATATACTGTCTGTGTGTAGTGCAAGGCATGGAGAAACTGTCTACTAAGTCCAGAGATGTTAAAGGAAGGGAGTAAAAACAAAACCCTCATTCATGCCAGATGGATAGTGTGTATTGAGAAGATAAATCCATCTGGATTCACATTGCAACAGCTTTTTATCCCAGTTTCCTCGGCGGATACTGGGTGGTATATGATCTATTCCTTGGAAAGTCAGGGTATTGATCTGCCCTGCATGGAATTCTCTGACGTGGCGAGAGACAGGAGTGTCCAATGAATTCCTTATGGCTCCAATGTGCTCCAAAACCCTACGTCTCAGTTCACGTTTGGTTTTGCCAACATACTTCTTGCCACATATGCAGGTGATAAGGTAGATGATACCTGAGCTCTTGCAATTGATGAATTGTTTAATCCTAAATGTCTTGGTATCCCCAGTGTTAGTGAACTGTTTGCTTTCCTTCATGTAGGTGCAAGCTTTGCAGCCATGACATTTGTAACATCCTTGTATGCTAAGCCATGTTTTGCTTTTTTTGTTTTTTGCAGAGAAATGGCTGTGTACCACGTGGTCCTTGATATTGGCTGATCGTCTCCATACTACTGACGGGCGATTCTTCAGAACCAGTTTTAGGTCATTGTCATTAGTCAGTATATGCCAATGCTTGGACAGGATATTATTAATATCTCTCCACTGATTGTGGTATGTCGTAATGCACCTAATTTCTTTCATATTTGATTTCTCATTTGTCTTAGTTTTGAGGAGATCATGGCGTGTGGTGTTGATGGCACGATGGTACGCAGTTTTCAATTGTCGTTTCGAGTATCCCCTCGCAAGGAAATTGTCCCTCATTTCCATACTTTGCTTTTTAAAGGTTTGAGTATCTGAACAGTTCCTTCTAAGGCGTAAATATTGGCCCGTCGGGATACCTCTAATGAGAGATTGAGGATGGAAGCTATCGGCTTTCAAATAGCTGTTGGTGGCAGTTTTTTTCTTAAAGTTGCTTGTGGATAGATATCCATCATTATTTACAGTGATCCGTAGGTCCAGGAACGTGATTTCTGTTGCACTTGTCTCCGAAGTGAGTTTTAGATTGTGATCATTGGAATTGAGTACACATAGAAAAGTTTCTAGCTCCTTTTTTGAGCCTCTCCAAAGTAATAGAATGTCATCTATGTAGCGAATCCAAAGGTCTATACGGTCGGTGTATAGTGACATACCTTCGGAGAAGACACTGATCTCTTCCCACCAACCTAAATAAAGGTTGGCGTATGTGGGGGCACACGTAGTCCCCATGGCTGTGCCTTGTGTTTGGAGGTAGTACTTTGAGTTAAACAAAAAATAATTGTGTTTTAATACAAATTCCAATAGCTCTACTACAAATTGATTGTGTACAGGTAGGGAGCCGGTATTGCTGTTCAGGACGTGCTGACAGGCGCGTGCGCGAGCTGCCGTTTGTCTATTGAGCGAGATGTACTTACTCGCGAGTGTACTTAAAGTGAGTGTCCTTAAACCGGGGTATGCCTGTAGTTATAATGGATTGGATATCCAGCTCCAAAGGGTTAAGTGCTGGGTCTTAGGCAGGAGAGGTGTGTATGCTTCCTCAAAATATAGTGGGATTCTGCACTGAAAACGGGTCAGGTTTTCGCTATAGGTATTTACAGTGTAGGGTATTTCCCTTTGTGTGTTAACATATACATGTAGTGTACAATTATACTGCAGATCTAGACTCAGTCAGGTTAAAACAAAACCCTCATTCATGCCAGATGGATAGTGTGTTTGAGAAGATAAATCCATCTGGATTCACATTGCAACAGCTTTTTATCCCAGTTTCCCGGCGGAAACTGGGTGGTATATGATCTATTCCTTGGAAAGTCAGGTATTGATCTGACCCTGCATGGAATTCTCTGACGTGGCGAGAGACAGGAGTATCCAATAATTCCTTATGGCTCCAATGTGCTCCAAAACCCTACGTCTCAGTTCACGTTTGGTTTTGCCAACATACTTCTTGCCACATATGCAGGTGTAGGTATAGGTAGATGATACCTGAGCTCTTGCAATTGATGAATTGTTTAATCCTAAATGTTTGGTATCCCCCGTGTTATTGAACTGTTTGCTTTCCTTCATGTAGGTGCAAGCTTTGCAGCATGACATTGTAACATCCATGTATGCTAAGCCATGTTTTGCTTTTTGTTTTTTGCAGAGAAATGGCTGTGTACCACGTGGTCCTTGATATTGGCTGATCATCTCCATACTACTGACGGCGATTCTTCAGAACCAGTTTAGGTCATGTCATTAGTCAGTAAATGAAATGCGGACAGGATATTATTAATATCTCTCCACTGATTGTGGTATGTCGTAATGCACCTAATTTCTTTCATATTTGATTTCTCATTTGTCTTGGTTTTGAGGAGATCATGGCGGGTGTGGTGTTGATGGCACGATGATACGCAGTTTCTCAATTGTCGTTTCGAGTATCCCCTCGCAAGGAAATTGTCCCTCATTTCCATATTTTGCTTTTTAAAGGTTTTAGTATCGAACAGTTCTTCTAAGGCGGAAATATTGGCCCGTCGGGATACCTCTAATGAGAGATTGAGGATGGAGCTATCGGCTTTCAAATAGCTGTTGGTGGCAGTTTTTTTCTTAAAGTTGCTTGTGGATAGATATCCATCATTATTTACAGTGATCCGTTAGGTCCAGGAACGCGATTTCTGTTGTGCACTTGTCTCTGAAGTGAGTTTTAGATTGTGATCATTGGAATTGAGTACACATAGAAAAAGTTTCTTGCTCCTTTTTGAGCCTCTCCAAAGTAATAGGATGTCATCTATGTAGCGAATCCAAAGGTATATCGGTGGTGTATAGTGACATACCTTCGGAGAAGAACTGATCTCTTCCCACCAACCTAAATAAAGGTGGCGTACTATGGGGGCACAATAGTCCCCATGGCTGTGCCTTGTGTTTGGAGGTAGTACTTTGAGTTAAACAAAAAATAATTGTGTTTTAATACAAATTCCAATAGCTCTACTACAAATTGATTGTGATCAGAGAAGAGGCAACTGCGGGACGAGAGAAAATGTTTGACTGCCAGGAGGCCACTGTCATGTTTTATGCTAGTGTATAGGGATTCGACATCAAAGCTCACTAATAAGGTGTCAGGTGTGACTTGTATCCCTTCCAGTCTATTCAGGACATCCTTTGTGTCCTGTACAAAAGATGGCAGAGCTGTTACAAAATTTCTCAGCACTTTGTCAATATAGATACTGGAATTTTCGGTCAAGGAACCGATTCCAGAGACTATCGGTCTACCTGGAGGTTTAATCACCGTCCTCACATGGTACAGTAGCCAATAAGAGCGTGGGAACTCCATCCCAACTCTGATTGGCTCTAGTATACCATGTGACAGAGGCTTGGGGGAGAATGGATGTGATGTCATTGAAAGCCTGTCACATGGTACTAGAGCCAATCAGAGTAGGGATAGACTTCCCACGCTCTGATTGGCTACCATACCATGTGAAGCCAGCCATGTTTCTTTTCATGACATCATCTTAAAGGCAATTGAAGCAAAGCCATTCTGATTGGTTGTGCTTTCATTGCCTTTAGGACGTCATCATTTTTTTTCTCGGCCAAAACACATGGTTTTCATGGCCGCAATCAGGGCCGTGGGAACCATGATGAAAATGTGACATCATAGGCCTTTAAAAGCCTGTGTCGTCTCATTTTGAAGCCAGGCGCCGAGGAGGAAGGACCTCCTACAGAAGAAGAAGGCCAGGGTGTAGCCGAAGATGGGAAGAAGACCCCGGAAGAAGATAGAAGAAAGAATAATACAGATGAAGATGGATTAGATAGGAAGACCCGTGGATTGATTTGGATTTTTAGTGTAATGTTTATTTTTTTATGGTTTATTATTTTATGGGTTCCTGGTCCTGGTGGATTGGTTCGGTAGAGTAAGCTGTTCAAAGGGAGTCGGTGGGGTCAAGTAATGGTAAGGAACTAAAGAAATGTATTTTATTTAACTTGATTTATTTTTTTTAAAGGCTTTTTACATGTGTATATTTTATTCTTGCTTTATCATTTCTTGCCACTGTATGTATGTATGTATGTATGTATGTCTAGAGAGATATATACATACAGGGGGTAAGAAATTATGTTGATTTTAAAGCTTGATTTGCGTGTTTTATATAATTTGGCTATGGTGCTATGCTTAAAATGTGTATAATGTATTTTAAAATTAGATAGAAGTAATTGTTGCTAAGTATGGTGTAGTTTAGGTGAGGGTCAGCCTTGCTTTTCTTATTGTATTCTTGTTGGTTACTTATATTTTTTTCACAGCATAATTTTGTTCTGTGAACGCTTGATAGTTAATTGTTTAATGTTAGGGATGGCATTTAAATTTGTTTAGGGATGTCATTAATGAATGCTTAATTGATGTATGTTACTGGATGCTTAAAATAGTATACTTGTTGGGAGGTATTGTTATTTTTTTTGAAATTGTTAACATTCATTTGCAGAATGTTAATGGTGCATAGATGTATGCATCATATATACAATGTAAATGCAATGTTTTAAGTGTCATTTGAGGTTTTTGATTGGCATTTGAGGATTGTGATTGTAAGAAAGATAGGATTATTAAAGGAAATTGATTTTATTGAGGGTGTCTGTATGGAGAAGGTGTTATTGTAGGACAGCATGTTTTTGATAACCCTTCTACATTTATTTGTATTGGTTCATCATGTGTGAGAATATATATATCTATATTATATATATCTATATAGTATATAAATTATAATATATATAATATATATATAGTATATATATAGTTGATGATGAAGCCACTGTATTTGTATTGTCTATGTATTTTGTGGGCAAAAAGACCAGGATGTTGCTGGTGACGGGGCTCTTATTGATGAGGTCAGTAATACTTTATTTATTGTAATATGCTAGTTAATGTGATTAATATGGGCAAATAATCTATTATCCCTATCTGGATAATAGTTATTTGCACATTATTGTACTGTAGATGTTGGGGGGGGGGGGGTATGGATTGAATGTTATAGGCCAGGTTTTTTTTTTACATTCAGGGTTTGTTAGTGGTTCTGCGTGAGACCTCTGGAGACCACCTGCGGTCTCCTCGGGTATCTCACGGGTATCAGGCTGGTGGTTCAGGGTGACACCTGCGGGGATGAAGCGGTGGCCCTCACATCTGTGGGGCACCGCAGACCCATAGGTGCAGGGTGATGAAGCAGTGGTCCCATCCGTGGGGGCACTGCGGACCAATAGTGAGACTCGTGAGTTCCCCAGACACCCGTGGGAACCACCGAGGCCCCGCAGACACCTGGGGGTGACCCGAGGCTCCCAGACCCGCGGGGCTACCGTGGGGACCCAATTATGGCCACGGTTGCCCAAGGAGACCACCTGGGGGCCATGGCACTTGGTGGGACCCACCAACAGGCCTCCAGAACCTGTTTGAAATGAGCTGCTAGTACCCTGTAGGTCTGTCAGTGCCCCGCCAGTCACCGGGGACTCGCGTGGGGCTGTGTATGAACCTGTTTGTTTAAAAGAGAAATCATGTATTTAGGGGGGGCACAGGGGGTGGGTAATGTAGTTAATAATAGAATAATGCTTATGTGGGGTGTGTTATGGTTTTTATTGGTAACTGGGGGGGGGTATTTTCCCCAACGGTATGTTGGTAGGCCTCCCTTGTGGGTAGTGGGTGAGGGTGGTGGTTAGGCCTCATGGGGTGGGGGGGGATAGTGTGGGAGGGTATGTAGGCTCCCGAGTGGTGGGTGAGGGTGGGTTAAACCCTTAATGACTGTAGCGGTTATAACCGCTATGGTGATTAAGGGGTTAGGGGACATTACTTTGGATGTTTTCATTCTTATGTCTGTTTTGCAGCAGAGGAGGGGGCATGGGGCAGGATGAAGATGAGGATGGCTTCATCGTGGCAACCGGAAATGGGTGAGTGCTATAGTATTTAATGAATTTATTGTTTATGTATTTTAAATACACAGGGGGGGTAGTGTTGTATTGCTATGTTTATTGGGGGCAAATGTCCCCAAGATAAACATGCATTCTGCCTTAACCCCTTCATTGCCTAGCGCTATACGCTATGTTTAATGAAGCAGCATTTATGTATTTTAATAATATTGTATAGAATAAGTCCCCTGAGCTGAACGATGCTTGTGGAACAGGGACCCTGCTTCCCGAGTTACAGCCCCGGTTTGGGGCATCGGGTTACAGTGTCGCCGCATATTTTATAGCGGACACGGCGCGAATGGGGCGCTATAAGATGGCGGCGGACACTGCCACCGATGACACAATACCGGGGCCTGTAAATCGGAAGCAGGGGGCCCTGTTCCACAAGCAACGGTTTCAGATCAGGGGACACCCTGCTCACAGTACCACATATTAAAAATACATTCATGTTGCTTCGTTACCGTAGCACATAGCTGCAAAGGTAAGAATGATTGTTTTATTAATAGTGTGTTTACTCATAGTGGAGATGTTTAGAGGGTCCGGGTTTTAGGTCGGGGACCCCTGCTTCTCGAGATACAGGCCCTTTAGGGGGTGCCGGTATCCCTTGCTTTGTTTACATTCGCGGTCACGTGATCGGGACCTTAAATGCAGAGGGATACCGGCACCTCATAAAGGTGTCCTGTATCTCGGGAAGCAGGGGGTCCTGGACCTGAAACCAATGCGGTTCAGCTCGGGAAAACCCCCTGCACATGTAGACTATCAGTAAAAGTTGTTTTAAATACTTTATATTTTGCCGTTGTTTGCGCTGAGAGAGCGGCTGGTCTCTCTCTGCGCAAACACCTATCGCGGCAAGAAACGGCCTACGGAAGGTTATCGGGAGCCAGGCTGTATCGGCAAGGCTCATCAGCCAGTTTTGCTTTCGCAGTTGATTCGGCAGGGATCGGCATGTAATAGGGAGGCATACATATTGTCAAACTTGACAGGTGCCACGCCCCCTTTTGGCCAAGCCCCGCCCCTTTTGGCCACAAACCCGCCCCCATGTCCCGCCCCTTTCATATCGCGTCACCACCTTCCGTTCCGGCCCCGCCCCCTGCGCCAATTTTTGAGGTTGACGCCCCCTACGCCAAAAACTCGTGGTTGATGCCCCTATGCCAAAAAAACGCGGTAATGCCCCTACACCAAAACGCGGTTGACACACCCCTGAGCCCATTTTTTATATGATGTGTATTTTTTATTCTTTTTTTGTGGATTGGTGCGTAACTGTTGACGTAGAATTGGAGGGGCGGTATACATACGTGCGAGCATGTCCGGGCATGTTTATAGGCTTGGGGCATGCCGAACATGTTTTTTTTTCATACGGGGCAAGTCTGGACATGTTTATTCTGAAAATAAAGCAGTGCGATGTCAAGAAAATTTCCAAAAGACGATGATAAAAGGGTGCATACACTGCCGACACAGTTTATCGAGTGCAGCATTCCGCAAGCCGGGAAATTGTCCCGGCTTGCGAGCCGCACTCCCTCAGATGGCGCATCACGATGCGCGGTCTCAGCATCATCGGGTGCCGGCCCCATGCACGCGCGTCCAGGGTCCCCGAGGGAGCCCCTGGTGTCCTGCGATCGTGGGACGGCGGCAGGGGTTCCGGGGGACCCGGCGACCCGGCAGCGGTAGGGAGGCGCCCCGATCGAGGGCACTCTTCCGCTGCTTGGCGCGCGCCCGTCACCTGCGGAGCGTGCCAGGAGGAATACTGCTGCGGGCAAGAACGGGCAAATGCTCGAATAATATAAACTTGGCCGCAGCGTAGTAGCTATTTTTTAATCAGACAGAATACTGCTTTAAGAGATAACTCTTTTATATTTTTTTTATTGTATAGAGTCTGTACATGTGTTAGCCGCAACAGGGCTCATCACAACTAAATAAAAGCCAACACTGTTAAGATCAAAAATAATTTATTGTTTATCCTAACGACTCATCAAGACCGTTATACAGGACATAATACCAGTCGTTTAATTTTTTTTTTTGTCTTTTCTGTCCTGAGAGCCCCCTTCCTTTAACATCTCTGGACTTAGTAGACAGTTTCTCCATGCCATGCACTAAACACAGACAGTATATGTTCTCCTTGAATGTATCATAATGGTCAGGATGATTTTTTAAATAAATATATTTTCTCTATCTGTGGGATGCAGTACCTATGCACCACCACTATTATTCTCGGCAATTAGGGGTCCCACGGTCACCATGGCAACCACCGGGCATAAAGGGACCGCAAGGGACGCAGACACGCCCACCCCGGAAGAAGTCGCAAGAAGCGACGAAACATGCCACATGTCGGGTCTCTGCCGACATAGTACTACCAGATAACCACCTAGTAGGAGATATATGATTCAGTCTGAACTATGCCTCTGGCAAACGATCATTGATACACCCATTTAAAGAGGTGTCTAAACTTTTCTTGCAGCATTTTGAGCTCATTGTGAACAAGGGAGGAAAGGTGTTCTAAACTATCTGCAGCTAATCTGCACTGTGCAGTACGAAATTGTTACTGTGTCTAGACCAGCAGTGTAAATACACACTACACATGTGTTATATATGCTAACACACAGAGGGAAATACCCTAGAGTGTATATACTCAAAGTGAAAACCTGACCCGTTTTCAGTGCCGATTCCTAATACACTTTGAGGAAGCATATACACACTATCTACAGTAAACCTACACTGTGCAGCACTGTATATGTCAACACACAAAGGGAAATACCCTACACTGTACATACCTATAGCGAAAACCTGACCCGTTTTCAGTGCAGAATCCCACTATATTTTGAGGGAGCATACACACCTCCCCTGCCTAAGACCCAGCACTTAACCCTTTGGAGCTGGATATCCAATCCATTATTACTATATCTGGCAGTCACTGTATGTGCTAAGAGGAAAACATCTAAAACAGCAACACTGATATGAAGCATTGAATAAGACTGCTACAGTACACTAACTGTTTTCCTCTTTGTATCAGTTTGAACTATGCCTCTGGCAAACGATCATTGATACACCCATTTACTGTAAAGAGGTGTCTAAACTTTTTTTGCAGCATTTTGAGCTCATTACGAACAAGGGAAGAAAGGTGTTTTAAACTATCTGCAGCTAATCTGCACTGTGCAGTACGAAATTGTTACTGTGTCTAGACCAGCAGTGTAAATACACACTGCACATGTGTTATATATGCTAACACACAGAGGGAAATACCCTAGAGTGTATATACTCAAAGTAAAAACCTGACCCGGTTTCAGTGCAGATTCCTACTACACTTTGAGGAAGCATGTACACAACTATTTACAGTAAACCTGCACTATGCAGCACAACATCATGACTGAGTCTAGATCTGCAGTATAAGTGTACACTACATGTATATGTCAACACACAAAGGGAAATACCCTACACTGTACATACCTATAGTGAAAACTTGACCCGTTTTCAGTGCAGAATCCCACTATATTTTGAGGAAGCATACACACCTCTCCTGCCTAAGACCCAGCACTTAACCCTTTGGAGCTGGATATCCAATCAATTATAACTATATCTGGCAGTCACTATATTTGCTAAGAGGAAAACATCTAAAACAGCAACACTGATATGAAGCATTGACTAAGACTGCTACCCTAACTGTTTACCTCTTTGTATCAGTGTATTTGCTCCAAGTTTATAAGTAAAACTGTGAATTTCCACCGTAGTGTTTTACACCTTACCTGACTATTTTTGCTCCAATGTGCATGGTGTTGATCAATACACTGCGCTATATGCGCAGCAAATAATCCTGCAAATAAAAATAAAAAATTTCATCTATCAACTGCCAGCAGTAAATATATAGCATTGTTCATTATTGGTAGCTACTAGGGTACCTGAGTAGTACTATAGACTCTCCTAGTCTATTTTATCTATGTTATACACATTATGCCACACAATACCATTTGTATAAAGATTTTTAATAAAGACATTTAATAAAACTTTTTTATTTTTATGCACACATTTATTCACCCCTGACCATATTATACTATAAGGTTTTGCTGTGCGCCTTTTAAAAGGGATCTTTTGGTGCCTCCTTTAGGCACATACTTCCAATCCTGTATATATATATATATCTGTATATATCTGTATGTATATATATATAGTTGCATGATGAAGCCACTGTATATATTCATGGGTGAAGGGTGGTTATCGGGCCAGTGTGGCTTAACCCCTTAATTACCTTTTCGGTTATTATCCGATAAGGTGTTTAAGGGGTTAATTGATAGCTGAATGTAATTGCAATGTATTGGCTTTGTATTGGCTATGTATTTTGTGGGCAACGAAAGACCAGGATGTTGCTGGTGACGGGGGCTTCTTATTGATGAGGTCAGTAATACTTTATTTATTTTAATATGCTAGTTAATGTGATTAATAATGGGCAAATAATCTATTATCCCTATCTGGATAATAGTTATTTTGCACATTATTGTACTGTAGGTATTAGGGGGGGGGGGGGGGGGTTGTATGTATTGAATGTATAGGCCAGGTTTATTTTTTTTTACATTCAGGGTTTGTTCAGTGGTTCTGCGTGAGACCTCTGGAGACCACCTGCAGACTCCTCGGGTATCTCACGGGTATCAGGCTGGTGGTTCCATGGGTGACACCTGCGGGGATGAAGCGGCGGCCTCACATCTGTGGGGGCACAGCGGACCCATAGTCTGCGGGGATGAAGCGGTGGTCCCACATCCGTGGGGGCACTGCCAACCCATAGGTGCGGGGATGAAGCGGTGGTCCCACATCCGTGGGGGCACCGCAGACCCATAGTGAGCACTCGTGAGTTCCCCAGACCCCCGCGGGAACCACCCGAGGCCCCACAGACACCTGTGGGTCTGACCCGGGGCTCCCAGACATCCATGGGCCTACCGTGTGGACCCAATTGTGGCCCACGGTGACCCAACGAGACCACCTGGGGGCCATGGCGCTTGGCAGGACCCACCAACAGGCCTCCAGAACCTGTTTGAAACGAGCTGCTGGTACCCTGTAGGTCTGTCAGGTGCCCCGCCAGCCCACCGGGGACTCGCGTGGGGCTGTGTTATGAACTCTGTTTGTAAAAGGATAAATCATGTATTTATGGGGGGGCACAGGGGGTGGGTAATGTATTTAATAAATAGAATGATGCTTATTGTGGGGCTGTGTATTGTTTTTATTGTGGGTACTGGGGGGTATTTTCCCCAACGGTATGTGGGTAGGCCTCCCTTGTGGGTAGTGGGTGAGGGTGGTTAGGCCTCACAGGGTGGGGGGGTTAGTGTGGGAGCGTATGTAGGCGTCCCGAGTGGTGGGTGAGGGTGGGTTAACCCCTTAATGACTATAGCGTTTAATAACCGCTATTGTGATTAAGGGGTTAGGAGACATTACTTTGGATGTTTTTATTCTTGTGTCTGTTTTGCAGCAGCGGAGGAGGCATGGGCAGGATGAAGATGAGGATGGCCTTCATCGTGGCAGCCGGACATAGGTGAGTACTATATGTATTTAATGTCTTGATTGGTGTTTATGTATTTAAAATGGGCACATTCACTATTATCCATTTGTTTATAATAGTAATTGTACCCATTACTATACTGTATGTGTTAAGGGGGGGGATTATTTTTTTATAAGTATGTATGTGTTTTGACATTAATTTGGGGGGGGCACATAATTGGTACTGCAGGCCTGCGGGTAACACCCGAGGGCCCCCGCCGGCCTACAGTATCATTGATGTGCATATATGTGTATGTTAGGAGTTGTTGGGGATATATAAATATATATATATATATTAATGGAGATAGAGAAGTTGCGCCAAAAGAGATATCCTACTGTTCGATACGTGACTTTAGTCCTTCACACAATACAGTTCCGCTGCCCGAGTCTCTCAGAGGTGATTCGCCAACCTCTGTATAAATGTGTAGAAGGGAAAAGGGAGGGATCCTCAGGCGCGTTTTTCTGCTTGTGGCTCCAGGACATATATGAACGTAGAAAATAAAAGAGAGAGGGGGACCACAATGAGGAAAAATTCAACATACATAAAAACCTTGATTCTTCATTTAAGGGGGAAATAATGAATATATAGTAAGGGAGGAGACACACTCACATTAGGTGGCTGTTCTTGGTCAGATGACTACTCCTCTGGGGGGAGGGTGGGTTGGGTGTGCGGGGAAGCCCCCTGATGACTCCTCAGAGAATAGGCAAAAGGGAAAAAAATATAGTGTAATAACGTTTATTAACATACAGAAAAATAGAGATTAAAAACTCACAAGCGGCCAAATATTATTGGCATAGGGAGGAGATAGATCCAGACTCTACAGAGCATCCCTTTCAGAGATGGGTTTTCATGTGTAGATTGGTTTCCAGCTGGTAGAGTCTTTTGGATAGTGCGTAGAGTTCAGCAAGCGGCAGGGAAGGTTTCCAAACGCCCGTGCACGAGCTGGGTCCTCCTCCGTCTGCTTTCTTCTTTGCACACACCTTACACAGCCCCCGTTCCGTCGTGCATGCGCATGCGCTCCCAGCGAGATGCTGGCCAGAATTGGAAATTCAAATTCCTCACTATGGTGGTCTGTGATGACCAAAAACCGTCAGACGCGTTTCGCATTAGCTTCCTCAGTGACGTAGGCATATCCGGGGTAGCAGTAGTCCTTTATACCTTCAACAATTGACGTTTAACTGTGAATTTGCTGGTTATTAGCAGGCAGCCTTATCTGTGTCATTATACTCAACAGACCCTTTCTAATCACAGCTGGGAAACGTATAAGCATCTTGGGCATAATATACAATAAAATTTACATAAACACTTCAAATTGAACATCTTAATAACTTCCTTACCAACAGATGGCAAACTTAAAAACTACAGACCTTCTGCAGGGGGTTAATTGTCCCTGCAGATGGAGATAATTACTTTGAGATAGGCTCGAAATTTACATGGACTATTTCAGGTTTTCAGTTCTGGGGATGGTTTGTAATTGATTTGGTTTAATGAATATTAATACCTAGCAAGTGGACTTTAGGACTTCTGAATTGTACACATTCAATTTAGATAAAAGTAGAAAATGATAGTTACTTGCATATGCATTTAAAATCTCACAATTTAAAACATAATTAGTAGTTAGGAGTTGTATTATATCACTAGTGGTAATAAAAATTCTTGCAGGCATTTAACTCTTACTACAAACCCAAAAGCTTTTGAGAATGCCATAAGTTTGCACAAATACAGGGTGATATATTCACATAAAACTTGATAAAAATTAAAATATTTTAAAAGTTGCAGTTTAAGAAACGCTTTAAAAATTATTTGTGGCGATTTTAAAGATATAAGCTGGTTAAACATCTAATATTCCCTTATGTTTAATTATGTAACTATCTTGTATTCTTATAACTTATTAAATTCTTATGTGGACAAAGAGAGTTTCTAACTCAAGTTGAGGATTTTGTAATGCTAGAGTAATTAAGGGAGTTCAGAGAAAGGCAGTCACTTCCATTTCCAAATTTAGCCCTTTTGGTGCTATAGTTTGGAGAGTGAAAATCCAAAAGGATTCTCTTTTATTGATCTTTTTAATATACTCTCCTCCCCTCCAGTCTGTATTTACTTTTTCAATGCCATAAAATTTTAAGCAGGACGGGTTTTTATTATGTTTAATTTTATAATGGTTTGAGACACTGTGGGTCTCTAAACCATTGGTTATGTTTCTTATATGCTCTCCCACTCTTGTTTTCAATTTGCGTATTGTTCTACCTACATATTGTAGATTGCACCCACATTGTAGTACATATACCACACCTTTACTATAACAAGTAATGTGTGATTTTATTGCATAGTCTACGGTGGATACAGTACAGTTAAAAGAAGTGGTTTTGGTGCTAGTGGATGCGTTATTCCTAAAAGCCTTACACTTTAGACACTTTTTAAAACCCTTAGATAGTTGGTCTAGCCAGCAGCTTGTATTTTTGGGGGGCAGAAATTTGGGTACTAGCTTTTGCTTAATATTTGGGGCTTTAGAAAAGATTACAGCGGGTTTATCCCCGATAACCTCTTTTAGGAAGTCGTCTTGTTTTAAAATGTGCCAATGTTTTTTTTAAATCCCTTCTATCTGTCTTGAGTTTGTACTAAATGTTGTAATAAAAGGAATAAAAGCATCTGAATGGCTATTTGTCTTCTTATTTTTATACACCAACAGGTCTTTTCTATTTAGGTCCCCTACCTTTTTTATTGCATTATCAATTGTTTGTGCTTTATATTCTTTCTCCAGGAATTTTTCTTTCATTGGTATTATTTGTTTTTCATAGTCGCTCTGCTTTGTGCAATTACGCTTCAGGCGTCTAAATTCCCCATAGGGAACATTCTCCAGCCAATTCTTCTTATGGCAGCTGTTCGCCTTAATAAAATTGTTGCAGTTTACTGCTTTAAAATGTGTTCTAGTGTGGATCATTCCCAGTTCAATAAAAATTTCCAAATCTAAAAATATCACCTCCACTGTGCTCGTATTATACGTAAAATTTAAATTAAAACTATTAGTATTGATACTGGTAAAAAAGGTTTGCAGTGATTCGAGGTCGCCCTTCCATATGATAATGATATCATCAATGTAGCGTTTGTAGAGCACCAGGTTTACCTCCCATGCCTTGTTGGGCCAGATTACTTGGTCATCCCACCATCCAACAAAAAGGTTTGCATAACTGGGAGCAAACCTGGTGCCAATTGCGGTCCCTCTTTTTTGCAAATAAAATTCACCTCCAAACCAGAAAACATTGTGGTTAAGGATAAAACCAATTCCATCTATTAAAAAGTTTTTTTGCATGTCTTCCAGTTCCAGATATTTCTCCAAACAGTATAGTGTGGCATTACATCCCTGCACATGATCTATACATGTGTAGAGTGATGTAATGTCACATGTGGCAAGTATATTCAGGCTGCCATACAATGCGATCTAATGATTGTATCACCTGTGTTGTATCTTTCAAGTAGGATGGCAGTTTTTTCACCGCAGGCTGTAATAAGGTGTCTATATATGCTGAAAAATTTTGAGTCAAGGAGCCGATCCCCGATATTATTGGTCTTCCAGGCGGCTTAATTAGGGATTTGTGAAGTTTCGGCAGATAGTAAAATACCGGCATTCTTGTGTTTATTGTCGTTATAAATTCGTATTCTTTTTTTAAGAGAATGCCATTTCTGAAGCCTTCATCTAATAATACTGCTAGTTCTTGTACTGTATATACATAGTGCTTGGGTTTGATTTTAATTTTATGTATGTACTTGTATCTCCCAGCAGCCTCTCTGCCTCTTCTATATAGTCTGGAGTGTCTAAAAAAACCACCCCGCACCCTTTATCCGCCGGTTTAATTACTAGCTCCTTATTTTCTGCTACAGTGGCGACACACTTTATTCTCGCTTGGCTAGTCCCGCGAATTCGGGTATACCCGGGTGTATTCAGGTTTGTGATCGTTTTCTGCCAGAGTGCATTGCGTTATTTTCCCGGCAGGGATTTAAGCATTTTATTCCGGCTGGCTGCAATACTGCATTGCCATGTAAAAACACATGGGGGCGCTTGCGAGCAGTTCTCTTTGAAGCCGTCCCCTATAATGAATTGTAATGCAGTATATATACTGTATATATATATATATACTGTATAACAACAACCCCTATAACCCCTAACATACAGTACTGTACACATACAGTACTGTATATGCACATACATAAATGATACTACTGTATGGGCGGCGGGGGCGAGATGTGTTTGCAGCAGAGAGAGATCCGCTGCTCTCTCTCTGCGCAAACATCGGCACATTAAAAATTATTTTAAATACATTTTTATTGATAGTGTACTTTTGCTCAGGATTTCAGGATTTTTCTTATATTGTAAATGCCACAGATGTTAAAAGACCTACTGCAGGCTTTTTCTTTTAACACAAGCAGTAAATATTTTTATAGTCACAACACGTACAAATCTATTTACCAATTTAATGTTGCTATATATCAAAGCAACCTGTTTTCATAATTCTTTTCTTTTTTTTTCTTTGTATTTTTGTGTTTTTGTTCACATGTATAGATAATATATGAACAAAAGAGGGTAGACACATACATAGGTTATTGAATTTATTATAGCAATGTTAACTCCAAGGGCTCTTGCAGTAATAAAAAGTTGCTGCCTATACTATTAACAGGGCTGACAGGCCCCTGGTAAATAATAATACCTTTGCAGATGTCACAGCAAAGCAGGTAGCAAGCCGTCCCTATGTTGAGGGATATAGGGTACTCCTGCCAAATTTATAATTTTGTAACCATTTATTTGTTTTTGGGTATGTCCTGGAAATAGAGTTAAAGGACAGGGGATATATAGTTTCATAAGTGAACAGGGTATATATTATATACAAGGCATTTCACATTTTTAGCAGAATAGTTACAGTGGAGTGTTTGAGGTGAAAGCCAGGAGTGACTGTGGGTGTGGGACAATAGCCATGAGTGCAGGCTGTTGGGATGCTTGATTTGTGGGGCGAGTTTTAAGGTTAGTTAGTATTAAATGACTAAAAGGTTGACACCATTTGCATCAGAGAAAATGGCAGATGGCAGTTAGGTATGAATGAGAGTAAGTGTGTATTGGGAGAAGAGAGATTGATTTGTAGTTTGAGACAGTATTTTTGTCCCCATTTTTGAAGATTGGGATAACTCTAGCAGTTTTTCAGGTCTTAGGGATATGGCCTGCAGACAGGATAGAATTGATTATGGAAGCAATTGGTTTGGCACAGGCTGAGGTACCAAGTTTTAGGAACTTGGATTGTAGCAAAGTCAAGTCCATATTGGTTGCTTAGTTTAAAATTTGAGGAGCATTGATAGGGAATATCTCTGTTTAATATTGCGGATGCTAATAATAGTAGTAACCATATTAATACAAGAATTTATTTCTAGGTATAAATTCTCTCCCTATGAGACACTTATGGGATGAGTTATGACCATCAGTAGTTCAAAGTAACGAATTAAGGACCATGTTATTGGTAATAAAACAATTAATAAGTATTGCATGCAACTAATATATATTTTTGAGTCTTTCTAGGCATAGGTTAAAGCTGAAAGTGCACTTACGCAAGACGGGTTAATGGTCAAGCATTTTCTACGCAAGCACGCTCTTCATCCCAGATGAAAAGGCCATTTAAATACTACTCATCACCAGCATTGCAGTAAACATTTTGCTTATCATCATGGATACACATCACGCACGTCAAAATAGTGCCAGCCTAGGCACAAACAGCTAATAAAGACAAAGACACAGCGCCTGCAAATAAGTGTTTTGATGGACACAATACTCTCTGACCACTAATCATTAAGGGAGAAAGGTCATAGGCAAAAATGTCCAGGCCTCAACACACAAACTTTGAACTTTTTATTTTTACAGGTTTTTATTATTTTTCAGTTACAATGTATGCTCCATTATGTTTGTGTAAGTGGCGTCCCATAAGGATGACAAAATAGTATAAGGTATTATTTGTTTAACTTTGTTTATTTTGTTTGGATTTCTAGGTTAATAGAATCTCCCTGCAGAATGATATCCCGGTGGGAGAATGCTTTATCAGTCAAACACACGGTTATGTTAATTGCTCACAGGTAGAGTTAGAAACAGAAGAGATGCACCCAATACACAAGTGCTAAAAAGTAGTCTATGGGAAGAATAAGTTTCATCGAATTTATTCCCAAATGTAGGAGTTGGGTTACTGTATGACAGGTTTACAGGGATATCCTAAATCATACAATCGCAGACATTTACTCATTTAACCAAGAATAGGTTTAGTTTAAATTAATGGCTCCGCAGAATAAAATAGCTCTGGACTATATTTTAGCCCCAAAAGGAGGGGCATGTATGCGCCCTAGTTAAAGCGCAATGTTGTGTATTTATCCAGGATTTAAGGACCATGGGGACTTGGTGGTTGGATTGATTTGCTTTGAGCGAAGCTAGCGAATGTTTTTGTATGTGTGTGTTTGTCCTACTCATTGCTCTCTATGTATTAAGTACAGCAAAACTCTGATCCAGAAGTGCGTTGCAACCCCCACCGACGCTATGCCTCTCTGCGGTGATGATGTCGCCAGTCCCCCAGAAGAAGAGACCAAAGAAGAAATCAACTGGGCTGATATAATGGCCAGAAAAGAAAGGAATGAAGTTATGCACAAAACAAGAAAAAACACAAAAGCGCACCAAGATGAGAGATAGATATTGTATTAGCAACAAATAATAAAATTAGTAACTTACATATAAAATTTCTTTAATAATCCCCGATTCTGGTGTCTATCACAGGAGTAGGGCATCACATAGGAAGTATGAAGGGTAATCTCAGTTCTGAGAGATCAGACCCGCGCGCTGGGGCTGTCTCTGTTCACTCTCCTGTCCTCCACGTGTGGTAGCGTGGTGCGGAGTGTAGCGCGCATGTGCAGGAACCGGGGCCTTCAATAGGTGTCCTTAGGATGCCTGTCCGTTTTTGATAGCATAGAAACGATCGGAAATAAGCAGGAACGGTACACTTGAGTGTGTACTGGTGGTGGGTAGTAAAACCGCCAGCCACAACAGTCGCGACGCGTTTCGTTTAACAAAGTAAACTTCTTCAGGCAATATGACTATATTTTAGCCCCAAAAGGAGGGGCATGTATGCGCCCTAGTTAAAGCGCAATGTTGTGTATTTATCCAGGATTTAGGGACCATGGGGACTTGGTGGTTGGATTGATTTGCTTTATCAAGCTAACGAATGTTTTTTGTATTGTGTGTGTTTGTCCTACTCATTGCTCTCTATGTATTAAGTATCAGCAAAACTCTGATCCAGAAGTGCGTTGCAACCCCCCCGACGCTATGCCTCTCTGCGGTGATGATGTCGCCATCCCCCAGAAAAGAGACCAAAGAGAAATCAACTGGGCTGATATATGGCCGGAAAAGAAAAGGATGATGTATGCCACTTGGACATCTTGGTCCATCAGGACTATGAAATGGTTAACTGTTCTGTTCCTTAAATAGACTGTCTCTTAAGGATATGGGGGGACTGAGAAGACTGGATATGAGGAAGGTGGGAGGTCACAAAGGGACGTGAGTCAACCACAAGGAAAGGATCACAAGTCAGCCATTTTGACCAAAGCAGCCATCTTGTTCCGTTTTGCCATTCTGAGTAAATGCAGTATGAAAGATGTATGCAAGAAGAATGTTTGTGCAGTCGCTCTTAGCAGAAATTAACCCCCACCAATTCTCACAAATAGCTGACCCTTAGATTATGTGACATATTGAGATGTAAGCCATTTTCTAATCTATAGAAATATTGAATGATATATATATATATATATATATATATATATATATATATATCTATTGGTTGTGTGGCATGTGGGCCACTAAGATTGTACCCTACAATCACACTGCCCTTTGTTATCTGGGATTCATCCTTCCCACTTTCTCGGAGAATTAGGTATGAAAATTCTCTATGGTTTTATTGTAGTGATTAGTATAATCGCAGCAATTTTTGTTATTTTTCACTGTGCTAAGTGTGCAATGCTTTCATTTGTCTCAAGGAAACCTTCAGTTTCATCTCACGCCATGTATGCAACTAATAATTCATATGTGGCCATGAACAGAGTCTATGATACTATTGGTCCCCATAAGGCCATAGTCATAGAGAAGCGTACCTAGTAAGGGTATTTGTTCTTTTAGAGAACAAAAAGGAGGGATTGTTAGGACCAGTATGTCAGGCCAGAGTCTGCACTCGTGTTAAGCTTCCATTTTGTATGGTCATAACTAGTTAAGATTCTGTAGTCAGCCTTTTGCTGAAATATAAATTCATAGATGCACTCAGTTTCTCTGCTAAATTGCATTTCCTTTCTTCCTGGTCAGGATATTACTAGATACTTTTGTGATGTCAATTTCCTGGTGTTTTAGTAGAATATAATAGAATGGTTCTCTGCAAGAAGCAAGATAATGAAATAAAGTTGCTAAGACTCAAGGTCTCTTTTGATAACAGACAATGAATAAGCTATGTATTCAGAACATTGCTTGTATTGAAAAGGGACACGTCTCAAAAGTCACGCCACTAATATGTCCTGCCCCTAAATCACGCCTCTAATTAAAGCTATGCCCAAGGCACACCTAGTATACGCCTATGTCACGCCTATGATACGCCTATGTTACGCCTCTAACTAATATCTTTTTTTTTTCTGTATAAAAGTCATTACCCTATGAGTAATAAATTGGGACAAAGGATTTGAAACCTGGCATGCGTTACGTTTCATTTCGTTCGTCAACCAGGCCTGAAAAGTTCATCAAAAATCGAAGATAACAGTGGCAGGGCGTGAAAACTTCTCCGGGGAAGTCTGCTGCAAAATGGTGCAGATGGTGTATCCAGTCACAAGGCTTCAGTTTTCTTTGCAGAGAATAGGTTCCTTTTGGTTCTGAGGCCAGGGGAAGGAAATTAGATTTTCCTTCAGTTTGGCTTCAGTTTTTCTCTGCAGAGAATAGGTTCCTTTGGTTCTGAAGCATAGGCGAGGAAATTAGATTTCCTTCAAAGAAATGCCAATTACTAGATAATAATCTAGGTTGAGTTAACGTGATCCTTAATAGAATTGGAGTATAGACAAAAAACTGTATATTTTCTATCTTCGCTGCTATTACTTTTGGAAATGCTGTTGCAAAGACTAGACATTTTTCAATACGGTTGAAGACTTGGTATACATGCGAGTATCCGGCTCAGAGGGGGAAATCCGCAGGGAAAGTCAGAAGGTCCGGGGTCAGGGCAAGAGCAGGCAGATTGAAGTCAAAGTCAAGCCGGGATCAGGAACCAGGAAATCCAATAGAGTAAATCGTAGGTGTCACGGTAGCTTCAGTGTTATAATATACACCAAATAATCTGGGTTGAATTGAATGAGACTGTGATATAATAAAGAGATTTTATTCCTTAGAAGACAGGTGGACACACAGTATTGAGCAAATAACAAACAGAATATATACACTTACTTGGGAAGGGGACAGATGAAATAGCCCAGGACTCAGGCTAGCAGTTCATCAGGCAACAGGAACAATTCAAGTAGAATAACGAAGACACTGGGCATAGAGCTTACAATCACTTATATGGGATTTGGGCTCTATCCCTTAACATTGGGACTCAGGCATTGGATAACAATTACCTGGCCCCAATTACCTCTTGCCAGCTCACGTGGGAAGCAAGGTAGTACCTGCCCACAGGGGGTGGGCACAAACGCACTTCCTCCCAGTCAGAGTCCCATTTACTGAACCCCACTCTTAAACCTGGTGCCTCTGAGTCTACCATCTGTATTTCTTCACAGGGGAAACGCTAACTGGAGGTGTGATTTATGGCACTTAAACATAAACAGCCATGTCCTGCTCTTTCTCCCCCCTGCATACTTAATCTGGGGGGTGAAGCTTTGATCAGGACAATGCACACAGTGTAAGGATTACCGAAGTACAGCCGCTCCGCGCATCCTCTCGAGCACCAGCGCGCACGCGCGGGGTGCCTATGGACCACATTCCTTACCAGACACACCGGCGCCTGATGGCTCATTACAATTCCAAATGGCCAGGAACTTTCACGGGCTAATTGGGTAGCCCTGACTGTACAGAAATATATCACAATTTATATACATCAAAAATACTCAGTTCGGTTATCTGAGAGGGCTGACACCTGCCATGCAATCCTGTCTCAGGGGTCTCTGCCTCGTGGCCAAATTTCAGCCCTCCTGGTATTACCGAACCGGAGATAATGTTTTAGGTCCAAAACCTCATTTTAAAACAGCACTTTTTCTTTCGCCATTGACTTTAATGGTGACGACCCTCGCGGCTGGCGCAGCCCCTTCCCGTGGGCATTGCCCGTCGGACTTGGTTGGGGTCGAGAGAGCAGCCTCCCAGGATCCAGGAATTGAAAGAATTATTGTTCTAGCTGTTATACTTTTTGAGTTATGCATTTTAATACTTTTTACATATTCAAATTCAAAACTCTGACCTAATTTCCCACGCTAATTGAGGGCTGACAGAACAGTAGCTACTTTCGGATGCTGCGGTTTAACCGTATCCCCAAGTAGCTACATTGTATCACAGGGGTCTCCCCTGAACCGTGAAGGTAGCTTTCGGGGAACGCTTACTGTATATTAAAGCATAGCCCATTGCTTTTCAATGGAGGATCTTCACATATACTCTCGGGCGCCATCTGGTGGTCTTTTACAGTAATTGCAACAGCCCTGTAAACTTTGCATAGGAATACATGGCATTCTGTACCTCGCTGCAAATGGTGGCCAAAAGGGCGGGAAGGAGCAAACAAAGGGTCATAAAACCAAATACATTTAACCCTTGCCCTCCCGATCTGATCCCAGTGTATATGTTTGGTGCAATCACGTCACAGGGCGGGAACACATAAAACAAAGGGGAATACATTTTGTGCTGAAGCAGGGGACTGCAGAAATATATGCATACGATTCCATTAACCCCTCGCATTCTGCACGATTGTAGGGGTTGCCAGCTGGGGGGTTACCCCTTTATTACAAGCCTGGCAAGCCCATCGTGACAGTAGGTAATGCAGCAAAGCAACCAACTCAAGTCAGGAAAGCTGTTGAGAAGACAGGTGGAGGTCATGTGATGTTGCATGCACAGCTGACTGCTAACAAGCTGCCTGTAATGCATCAGGCCCTGTGTGGGGTCCTGACAGTGAGTAGAAGATGAATACTTTTTTTTAGGGGATTTAATAACCTCCATGGGTCTACCAGTGTTAAATGTTCTTTTATAAGTTTTATTGAGTTTGCTGGACTGGTTTTGTTTTGATTTTCGGAGCTTCCCTCATGGTCGCAGACAGATTTCCCGGGACCAAGGACTAGAGTTATGACCGGGTTACAGCCCCAACCTCCCCCGCCCGGCACACTACTACAACACATACACAAATTTACCTTGGGGTTGGTCTCAGGCCTCTGAGTCTGACTTTTGGGTGGGCCTAGCTTTCGACGAGCACCGGTGGGGGGGAGAGGTCCGGCGGTAATCAGAGGCCCGGCAGCCAGATACAGAAGTTGAGCCTCTGGCCGTGCCCAACTTTCAGCGCCGGCCCAATTTCCAGTGCCAACCGGGCTCAACATCCAGCTACAATAACTCTCCCAGCTCTCCCTGAGCCCGGCATCGCAACGGCAGCCCCCCCACAGCAGCAGCCCCCCACCCCACAGCAGCACTTACCGGTGCAGTGCAGGAGACTGTGTGCTGTGCGAGTCTGTGAGAGGGGGGGGCAGCGAGGGAGGATCTCACATAGCCTGTGCCGGGATGTCAGCTGTATGTGTGTGTCCCGGGCCAGGACAAGCACCCTTCTCAGCTCCCCCCCAGCGCAGGTAAAGGGAGGGGGGAAAAGAGGTGTGTGTGTGTGTGTGTGTGTGTGGTGCAGGAAGGGGGGATGTGATGGGCAGGGAGGACGGGATGTGATACTAAATCTAATACAAAGTGCTTTTCCTGGTAATGTACAGGTTAATAAGATCTTCAATCAGACTTAGAACTATGCAACTCTAATGTTGACAGATTTATTATAAATCATTCTTCCTGGTAATGCACAGGTTATTAAGAATGTATATTAGTGTTAGGTACCCTTGAGATGTGGTCTGCCGTGTAGTGGCTCCAGGGCTTACAACACTTTGGCCAAAATGTTAAACTAAAAGACCATTTTATTCAAAATATATCTATACATATATATTTAGGCACTGTACCGTGTATAAGTTTCACTGGATGTGCACGGAGCTCTGTCTGTGTTTCATGTTCTGTCTCTGGTTTTAAATATATTGCCATGCTCTGTAGCACTCCTCTGTGACACTTATATGCTTATATATATGTTGTGGTTATTTTGGGGGTTCAATATGAGCTTGTAGGTGTCCTGTATGTTTTACCTATTCTTTTTGCCACTACCAAAGCTGGAATTCCAGATTTGTGATTTGAAATTCTAGAAACTTTCACTTCTCTCGGACTCTGAGACATTGTTATCAATCTGCAGGAGTCTAGTGGGTGGTAACGACAGCATCCTGTGACACAGCATGAGCCGAGGAGAGAGCGAGTCAGTCTTCCCGATGTGTTATCATCCCAATTCACAGCGTGTTAATTAACATCGGACCGGGAGTGAGGAGACCTCACCACCACTTGTTTCTTCACAGTTTGGCTGCCGTTCAGGGATCCAGTGTACGTGAGCCTTACCTTTGATCGTCAGGAAACATCTGATCAGGTACTGCTATGTGGGGATCGGATTTCTGAAGAGGCCCGACACGGTTCTTTTACGATGAGCCTGAGTTTATTTATTTTGTTGTACGTGCGATATTTACCTTTTATACGAATTACAACTTTCTCAATATACTTCATTATGAGAATAATGTGCTGTCCTTTTTTATTTTTATCGTAGATTTGTGATGCCAATCCATCTATCTGGATAGCAGAAGATTCCCTGCACACTGATGTGGCTTTCTAATCAGGAAAAAACTATATATACTGTATATACAACAGAAATCGTTGAGCACAGGACAAATATATAAGTAGTGCCCCCGCACGCTGGGGGTGGGAGGCAAAGGTATGAGCAGTGGGAGGGTGATATATGGAGGTAATGGGCCTGAGGCGGTATAATGAAGTCGTGGGGGTGGGGTATTAGGAGGTCCTAGAGAGGGTATAAGGGGTAATGGGTTTGGGGAGGGGGATATAATGGATAATGGGCCAGAGAGGAGGGGGGTAATGGGTCTGGGGGGATTTAATCATGTAATGGGACTGAGCGGAGGGTGGGGGTAATGGACCTGGGTGGATATAAGGGGCTAATGGAGTTTGGGGGGGGGTGAAAGGGGACAATGGGGACAATGGGTATGGGGGGAGGGTATATGGGGTAATGGGTCTTGGGGATATTCTAAATGAGCTGTGCCCCCTCCCTCCCATGTTTTTTCCCTCCCATCAGGCTCCTTTACCTGCCCCCAGCCCTTCACCCTTCCTCCCTACTATTTACCTAGCGGATGTGGTGTTTTGGGTGTGTATGTGGGTATTTTTTGAGCATACTACACTTAGTGAGTTCATACCCACAACGTAAGGGCTCTCTATACATTTGGGGATTAGTGCATGGTGTCATTGTGTCACCAAGGTCTATGTAGACCAATGTACTATGCAGTACATTGAAGGATATGTGCTTGCCTGCAATAGATGGAGAGGTATGTGTATCACAACCTACAGTAGGAGCTACCATAATACACCATTTGTTTTTACTGTTATAGGGTAATATATATAGATAGCAGGTATACCTGCTTTTGCACAAATATACCCACATACAGTATAATGGTTACATCACTCAGAACCTATTAGGTTTTACTTCTTTTGTTTCTTCTATTTAATAAACAATTTATTATTTTCTATATTAGTGGAGGAAGAGTGCTTGTTAGAGGATTCTTTCTCTTTATGTGTTATTGCCTGGGGGATATGTAAGAGAATAACGGGCCTGTGGGTATATAAGGGGGTAATAGGCCTGATGAAGGGGGTTATGTTGGGGTAATGGGTCGGACAGAGGCATGTGGGCTTAATTGGGTCCCTTGGATGGACCTGCAGGCCGGTTGTTCTGGCCCCTTGACTGGCCGGGCCCAGGACAGCAGTCCCGGCTGTACCCCCTGTTGGTTGGTGGATATATTTATATGTATATATATAGTGCAGCTACAATGTATTCTTATATTTCTATGGTAACATTATCTATTGTTACAGCTCAAACTGCTGGGATTATTGGTAACAATTCTTTCTATTCTTTCTCCTGTCCAGAAAAGTGTAAGTGCACGTAAATCAATGTGTGCAGTAATTATATATATATATATATATATATATATATATATGAGATATATAGTATACACACAAACCACCATGTATATATATATATATCATTAGCATTGCACTTATCTGTGATCCAGTCCCGGTCTGATTCCTTCCCGCAAGGCAGCTACATCGCCTCGTCTCGTCAGATCTTTTGTTGCTCACTCCGGTAGGAGAACGTACCTCCTGCTAGAGGCTATTGGGGGGACCCGACCACTGCTGTATATTGTGGCTACGTGGGAGTTATTACATTGGTCACGCATGGCTATTGCGGTTCAGGACATTATTCAGATATTACTCACTTGCTTTGGTTCATACTGAGAAGCGCCACAGGGGATGTGAGACTCCCATTCTTTCAACTATGAATGAGTTAAAACTTAAACCTTTAATAGGTAATACAATAACAAATAGGGGAACAAAATGAACATAATTAAAACTAGTCATGGACTGATCCAAAAAATAATTAGGACAATGGACGGGGTGGCTATAGGCAGTGTGCTGATAGTGTTCACAGTAATAGGTGACATCTAATTCAATCACCCAGTGTTGCCAAAACAAGCCTACTTACAGTGAAGCCCAGTGGTATGTAGATATAAAAAGATTGTATCTGGGGTTAGTATTCTTCTGGTCTTAGGACTTGGTTAGAAAGTGTGCCAATTGCCCAGTGTAGAGACCTGAGAACCTAGTAACTGTAGCTAGGTAGCGCAGTAGCAATCATCATAGTCTCTAGGTAAAAGTGGTTTTCACACTAGAAGACCCTTCTAAGGTAGAAGGTGCATGCGCCAGACTTAATTGATGCAGGTTTAGTCTGGATCTTTACTCCTTCCCTATATCAAATGATATTTTGAATCTAACGATCGTTTACCACCTAAGGGTATATGTACCAAGAGTTGGAAATGGAATTTGTGGCATAAAATTGATAAATGGAAATCTCAAACTATATTGCTCTTGTGTAAGGCTAGGTACGAACCTTGTTTTCCTTATGTGCTCCTTAAGTGTCAAAAATGGCTTTTGTCAGATATATTGGGCAAACAAACCTAAATATTATGTACAGTACTAAAAAACAACGTATATGTGTGCAAAAGAATAGTTGAACATGCTTAAGAATTGTCCGCCAAGTTAAACCCAGCCTAAATCCTAACAAGTCTGCTCATATTGTTAGAGCAGAATAAAGTTGATATGTATCAACCAAAAATGAATTAGATGTAGCACAGATGTTTTATTATCAAAACGTATTATTAACATGGTATGGCTATAATAAATAATATTACACCAATGATTTATATATACGAATGCTAGTTATAAATGTAAAAAAATACATATCATTGTGTTTTAATTTAAATTGTATCAATCAGGTATTCAAAATGATGGAATGCGATTCACAAAAAAATTCAAATCTGATCTAAGGACATTGGCCGCAGTGTGTCTTTGTCGCCTTTTATTGCTTCACTGCTGACGTTGGCATATTCCTTGGGTGGTTACAGTATCAATGTCACTCAGCTGCAAAACCAGAGCACATACGGTAAAATCACATGAGATTTATTGGAACAAGAAATCCAATTGCCTCCTATTGAACCTTTTTCTTTGACAAATACTGTAGGGTGCAGGGGGATTTTTTGCCCATTTTTTGCACCTGGGAAATTTTAATACCTATTCCCCTATGTCCCTTGCATTTACAGGTTTTTTTTAAGGGGTATTTATTCATGTTTCCAGGCCGCAAAAAAACAGGGCGATAGTAGTGCACAAAACAGCACTGGAATAACCACACTGAAAAATCCAATTGAAAGCAATAAGGATTGTTTGCTTTTATAAATGTACTATTGTTAACACCAATTTTATCCCAGTTTTGCAGCTTGGAGCCTTTGATAGCAGAAGGTATTGTTCCCGCTAGTGAGTTGGAGTGGGACATACACAACGCGTTATTGCACCTATTAGCAAGTGCAACAGCATTTGCTACATCTGTAGTAAGATGTCATAACAAAATTATAATTTACTTCTTACAAACTTCTTGGTTGTCCGTGTGACAGCTTTGTTTAATGCAATCATCACATCTTCATTTCTGAGGGTGTAAATAACAGGGTTCAGCAGTGGCGTGACCACAGAGTAGAACACAGACACAAGCTTGCTTGTGGCAAAGCGAGAACCTTCTGTCACCCGCATGTAGGTAAACCCCATGCTTCCGTAGAAGAGGCAAACCACAGCCAAGTGGGCGGTACAGGTGGAAAATGCTTTGCATCTCCCATGAGCAGAAGGCATCTTCATGATAGTAACTGTGATGCGAAAGTAAGAGACAAAGATGACTAACAAAGAGCTCATGAGAACTATGACAGATACTATGAAGTCTACAAGCTCTTTGACCTTGATGTCCCCACATGCCAGCCTCAGCAATGGGGAAGCATCACAAAAGTAATGGTCAACTTGATTAGGTCCACAGAAGTCCAGCTGAGTCATGAACCAGATGAGCAGAATTGATGTGAAGAAGCCACTGAGCCAAGAGAAAGCAAGGAGGCAAAAGACACAATTGTCTTGCATTATTATAGTATAGCGCAGTGGGATGCAGATGGCTACATAGCGATCATACGCCATTGCGGCCAAGAGATAGCACTCAGCCGCACCCAGGAAGGTGAAGAAGAACAGCTGAGTAATGCAGCCACTGTAGGAGATCTCTCTGTTTCCTGTAAACATGTTAGCCAATAAGTTAGGCAATGTGATAGTGATATACCCAATCTCCAGGAAGGACAGATTGCCTAAAAAAATATACATGGGCTTTCGGAGTTTGTAATCTAGGACAACCAATGTGACAACCACCAGGTTTTCCAAGACAGTGACGATGTAAACCAGGAGAAATAAAGCAAAGATGGAAAGCTGACACACACGGCAGCCGGAAAATCCAACCAGGAGGAATTTAGTTACTGTGGTTCTGTTTTGCATCTCCATGTGCTCCAGATATCCCCTGTGCAATAAAAATGTTATACAAAAGATTACCTATGAATGTTTTTCACAATAGATTTAATCCATCTTGTGTGTACGTAGGAGAGACAACCAAGATTTAGAGTTGGTAAACAGTGCAGTCAAAGCACAAACTCATTTAATTTCCGGTTAGCGACTTTAAAAAAAAAAAAAGACCCGTATTTAGACTCGGCCAAAAATAGGCACAGTTTCTGTGGGAGTTGCTGGTATAACAGTTAGGCAGGCGGAGTGGAGGCATGTCTATTCTTAAGGTTTCTAAATTAGCACAACATACACAAGTTAAATAGCACCTGTCTTGCTTTAGCATCCAATTTATAGTTGGATTAATGGCTGTTCTTAATTTAAGGCCCCTTCTGAATAATGCTCTAGCCACCAGGCGCTAATCAGACTACACTATAAGAACCCAGCATTTACAACATACATTTTCTGAAGCCCATGGCTATAATTGCCACTCTTTTGATGTGCAGGTACTACCTGGTAATGTTGGCTATTCTTTAGAATACACCAAGACTGCTGAAAGGATATCATTTTATACTACAGGGCTACGTTATTGTATGAGGCCGTGGAAGTGAAACGCATAGGAGGTTTTTATACCTATTTGATGAGTCCTTACAATACATAAAATGACTTTATACCGAGTCTGACCACTGTTACGTTGAGAGACACTTCATGGGAGCCTTTAGATGGTGCTGTGTGGAGACGCTCCTTTTTATTGTATGAGGCATGCCTGATGATAAGGCGCTCCAAAAAGGTAGAAAATATCAGGTTGTCCCAACACTCCAATTACAAATCTCAATAAGATTATTCAAACATTTATAAAAATTAGAAAAATTCATCATTATATAACTACACAAAATGCAAAATCATTCCTCTGCCTTATGGTGAACATTTCACTAAGACCCCAAGCATCTTCATAGCCTTTTATTGCTTCACTGCTGACATTGGCATATTCCATGGGTAGTTACAATATGTATCAAAGTATCTTAGCTTAGAACAGGAGAGAGAGGAGAGAAAACCCTGTAATTTTTGCACACTCACAAGCAATAGAAGGGGGGGGAAAAGAGCCTGCTGCTTCCATTTTTGCGTTAAGCCTGCTACTTCCACCCCTCCCCCCAAAGCTGGGTTTCCGTGCCCAGCTTTAGTTTGGACTCCCCCAGAATGGTACACAAAACAGCACAAGAATAACCACACTGAAAAATCCAATTGAAAGGAATAAGGATTGTTCGCTTTTATAAATGTGCTTCTATTTTTAGCACGGCAGGTGTTAGTGAAGTTTTCACCATAAGGCAAAGATACAGTATGAATTAGCATTGTATGTTGTTATATAATGATGGATTTTTTAAAAATTTTAAATGTTTGAATAAACTTATTGAGTCTTGCAATTGTACAACCTGATATTTTTTATGTTTACAAGGTTTCTTTTGTGGTTAATAACCCGTCCCGTGACGCCCGGTTTTCATATATTTTTTACATACATATGAGTGCAGTCCATATATCCTATTGTTTGTTGAAAGTTACTCCAAAGGTGTCGCCTAACTGCTTTTGGCGCTGATCTAGAGTCTAAAATACACATTTCGACAGCTATCCCTCTGATGATCAAAATACTGACTGCACAGCTTCCTTCTGCTAGGACCAGTTGTTGCAGAATGAGACCAATCCCCCCAAAGTAATGTTTTTAAGGGAGTGCACTGATGCAATTAAGCTCAAACATTGTGCAGACCTAATTACATGCAGAGGTCTGGTTGCAGAAGAAGCATAGCTTAGCCAATGGTACTTGTCTAAGTTCCCATTATCATATTTTAAAACCAGCTGTTAATAACTACAGTACAGTACATGGCTCCTTTCTCTAAATACCCGAAATAACGATGGTGCAGCTCTAATATTTTAACACCACCCTATTTTTGCCATTACATCCAAACTCAAAATCGTTCCCTTGTTGTCCCAGGGATGGATTAACCTGGATAACAAGACTGCATCTTAATATGAATTTAGCTCCAAATACATTGCCTTCAGCTGTACCTTTATACATTATCAAGTATGGCACATGTTGTCTAATGAAGATCAGCAGCACCTACTGTAGTGTCCCTATTACTGGAGGTGAAGTTACTGTAGCAAGGGGAGCTTAGATTGGCTGAAGCTCGGAGCCTTCAGATACAGTCATTAGTGCAGCTGGCATCTGATGACAAACTTACTACATGTAAAACAAAAAGCAGATCTGAGAAATGTTTTTGTCAGAGTGATTTTATCGCTGCTCCTACCATGTGTGTATAGAAATAAATAAATACAATATCCTAGTCAAATCAACGTTAAAATACATAGCAGTACAAATAATTTGCATTCAATATAAATACGATAGGGAAAAATAATACCTTTTATGTTCCTATAGCAAGAATCTTTTCAGGAGCTAAGACTTTGAAGCCACTTAATCAAATTGAAGTTACTTGGAAACGTTGGTTTGATAAATCTCTTGTGCAAAGAACTTAAAGGATTATTACAGAAGATGTATAAAGCAATGTTTTCACCTGTTGATTTGTGAAAAATGTATTAAAATTAATTACTGTTGTAGCAATCTTATGACATGCACATTTTTGCACACACCTGCTCTGTATATAAGTCCTTGTGTCTCTTCTAAGTTAATTTCTTCTGCGTAGCAGGTGATTTTTGGTAAGGTAAGGGAAGCAGACCATTTTTAAAACTTTTATATTCTCCTGAGGCTCATGCATCAGTCAGCTAATAGGTTCCAGAGGAATATGTATGTCACCATCCTAATCACAAGCACAGGTGGATGGATGTGCTGTTTGATGTGTATCTAGGGGATTCAAGGAACGCTGAAAAGTTCAGGGCAGATGATTCCAATACTAGGAAAAGTCTTTGGCTGCACTTAATAAAAGCTTTAGTTAAATAGAAGTCCACAGGCGCATGAAGTGGGGAAAAGAGAGAATAGTGTGACGGTGGGGGCAGTCAGGCATGCATATTAAAGGTTAAGCCAGCTGGCAGTCCATGCCCATCAAGATTAGACCAGTCAGTCCAGCCAGCACACAATTAAGGGCCTTTCTCTGTTCTGGGCTAAGTGCACACCTGGGAAGTGGGGGGAGGGAGCGGACTCAGGTCGGAGGAACATATGTTCCAAAAGCGGAGCCATTGTTCATCCCGACACTAAGGCACCAATCTCTATGGAAGGTATCATGGTGAAACTGGAAACCAAGGCCTGGGTCCTTGTAATATTGTCTTGTTTCCCATTGGTCAGTTTGAATTTCCCCCTCTCCTTAAACCCGCCCCTGTGGGCTGTCCTAAAGCGGTGTCACCTCTCACGGCCCTGATTGGTCCATCGCAGACGAGCCCAGTTTCTCTGATTGGCCAGTGAAGACAATCTGTTCACTGATTGGCCAGCACCCTGTCTTCCATGGTTTCAGATGGTGTAAATTCATCCTTTACTCCAACTCAGTATGGACCTTCCCCTTCACTCGGAAGACCCTCTCGAGAGGCCACAACACTGATTTATCCTTATTCTAGCATGTTTAAATTACCATGAGATTATTTTTTTTAATTGAGTATGTTTATTACAACTATAGTACTTCATATCATCTCATAGAGTATTTGTGACATTTAGTGTATATATCTTTTTTGGTCATACTTTTGTATATGACCATTACTTTTATGGAGGACATATAATGCCTCTATTGAAGATTCATTTATGAATTCTAGTTATAGATACATTTAAATTAGTACACTGTTATGCATCTTTATTCATTTAATTTAATACATAAACTGAACTATTACGAATCATCAGTTTCCCTTTTTTTTCGTTAATGAAACAATTGTTACCAAAAGTTTGTGATTGTATGGGAGAGGATTAAATAGTACCTTCCACCTTACTAAATCAGACTCCTTGAGAAAGCGCCAGAGAGGGCGTGAAACGTGTAGGAAGAGAACACTTGTTTTGTTTGTGTCTATTTTTGTACCATTTTTTATGTCGTTTAAATAAACATTTTTATTTTTTCTATGCCGGTGAGTTTTGAGTTTACTTACAGGGATGGCAGTCTCATGAATCCACTACCTTTTTCGCTAGTCACTTGGCCCTAATCAATTATCCGAAAAGGGTGCCCTAGTTGGTCAGCAGTGCTGCACGTACATAACAGATAGGTCAGGAGAGACTCAGGAAGATGTAGATAAAGTTAAGGAGAAACAGGGAAGACTTGGGATGGTCAGAGATGGTTGGTTCACTTTGTTAGGAGGGTGGATACGGGGCTTAGTCCAGAGAATAGTGCAATGTTTGATTATGTTTGCCTGTCTGATTGTGGTGATTATCACCCTCGGAAAGAAACTGGTGTCCAAGTGTGTGGATGCGACCATACCTATCCATGCTTTCAGAGAAGGCCTTTAGGAATTCGCTTCGGTCTATTGTCCCGACCCACTGAATGAGATAGAAGATACTCTGATGGAACTTGCTGCTATTGACTTAAGAAGAGAGGAGGTGGAGAATCCCTCTGACTAAGGAGATGCATATGTCACCAAAGGTTCCAAGCCTGTGGATGTGCCAAGAGGGGTTCTCTAGCAGTTGTAATATGGTATGGGGTCTCTGAGACACATTATTGTATGCTAAGACTGGGCCTGGGTGACAAGTGGGTTAATCAGTTTGTGCGAGGCTTGCAGAATGAATGTCTGAGAGGAATGAGAAAGTGAAAGAAGAAGGATTAACAAGAAAAAGGTTGCATTCAGGCAGTCTAGGTCTCAAGGCAGATTACGGAAAGTTAGGGGAGTTTGCTATAATAAATATGTGCTAAGCAGAACAATATATCTTTGTCACGGTAGCCCAGGTCTTTTAACACATTTATATTTAAGGGATCAGTCACAAGGTAAAACAAGGCAGTGATATAAAATGAAGTTTATTTGGATAAGACCTCGGAAACACACAAAAATACAAAATACAGAGCATATACACATTTACTCGGGCCTGGGGGTTGAGATCTAGTCCTTTCCTAGTTACAGGGCACCTGCTTCAGCAAAAGACATTACCCTGTTCGCTCCAGTTGGTTCCAGCCTACTGGCTAGGCCTCTCCATGCTTCTGTGTTGGTATTATAGCTCTTTTCACCCATAAGCACATTTGGGAAGCCCGCCCGCCGCTGCTTGTCTCTTCTAATCTCCAACAAAAAGAGAGTTATCTGCTACACTGCTCTCCCTTATATGGGGCTTGCTGCCTATCTAATACATTGAGGGGGCTTGCAGCCAATTAGAGCATGGATTGTGGTTGTGCATTCAATGATAGGAGGGGAAAATTCAAAACTTGCCAATGGAAATCGTGCCTATGAGTTTGATATCAAGCAACCATTTTTCCTGGCTAGCCCCATATCCCCTGTGTTCCTGGCTCCCCTGTGTATAGGTGAAACAAAGGCTCCAGATATCCTGTTCACAGCCCTTCCCCCTCACCCTGTGCCACAAACCTGCATGTCTTTTGCTATGCTAATCTACCTCTGGTTGCCTTTTGTCCTGAATGCTGCCCAGCTCACAGCACAAACATACAATGCATTATAGTTTTAAAACACAGCAAAACTAAAATGTAATCACTAGAGCTTGCACTCTACAATTTTGACCTACAACGTGGAGTCTGCGAACTGGGCTCTAAAACCTGTTCTAGGACACCAGCCCCTACACCCAACACGGTTGCTGTAACATTTGATCCCTAGAGCTGATACTCTAAAACTGGGATCTGCGAGTGGGGGTTCTAAAATCTGCATTAGCATACAAGCCTTCTAGACCCAGCTCTAATACCTTGCTGGCAGGTAATACAGGTTAATCCTGTTTGCCACCAAATATCCCCCTTTTTCCTCATGTTCCAGAAGTCTCTGCCCTGCAGCTATTTCTCATAAGGGGCCATCCATACAAGGCAACCCACATAAGCTTGCACAGGTAGCACAAGGGAATGCAGTATAGAATGCATCAACTGGCCCACTGGGCTTACAAAGTAAACCCCACACACACGGTTCCTAGCTTATAGCCCTATGTGGGACAGTACAAGGGGAACAAAATTACAGGGCAACACGGTAAGGTACAATATTAGACACAAGAGCTGCCACTCTCAGCTCTTGCCATATGGTTTCAGGGGCAGCTAGCCGGGCTTCACCTTTATTAATGAAGGCCGGCTACCCCCTACCATCACAATCTTGTCAGTAATATTCTTCATATGGGCATTGCATTGATTACATTGTATAATGATTGTGTAATGTATATCCGGCTGTTAAGTATATATGCTTCTGTATCACTAATAATTTCAGACCAATCCTTTGAGAATTCCTCCTTTTGGTCTCCGTGCATATGCTTGGAATAAAAATCATTACTGATTTATTCTATTTTGGCCTAGACATTTGATTATCTATTGGTCTACACACATCTAAGCTCTACTTTCTCGCTACACACTTTCTCGCTACAACCCTTGTGTTCTGCTCAAGGATGTCTGCTGTTTACCCCTTTTGTATATAAAGCCCTCTAGTTCCTAAAAACTCTCACTCACTGCCCCACACCCCTAGATAGCCCTTCCCTTCGATATCCAACTGGCATGCTCTCTTTCCACCTTTAGGACCTTTCTTAAAACACACATTTAACGAAGCATATGGATAGTTCCACTAGCTGATACTATACATCTCATGTGCACTGACTTGCCCCCTTGCCAATGCATTTACAAGAACACCCTCCTGTCTCTGTAAATTCTCCCCAAATACCACTTACAGTAGATTATAAGCTCTCCGTGGCAGTGATTGATTTTCTATTGTTTTATGTCTGAAGTGCTTATTCCCATGATGTGTTATAATATTATCACGTTTCTTACTGCTGTTATGCGCTATGTACCTGGATGGCGCTATATAAAGATATACATAAAGTACATACATTGCAGGCCTATCCTACCTCTTCTAACACAATTTTAATATTGTCTGTAACTGTTACAGTACATATGCCCATAATCATATATTATCTGTAACTGTCCATGAAATGTTTGTAAATTGAAAATATAACTTCTGTTCATTTAATGTAACCATTTATTGTCATCATAACTGTGCCCAGGACATACTTGAAAACGAGAGGTAATTCTCTATGAATTACTTCCTGGGAAACATGTTATAAATGAATAAATATTTCCCTGAGGAAGCCAAATTGTCGCCAAAACACGTTGGATTGAATTGGGTAGCCATGAGGACACTGTACCAAGAGAAGGCAGCCCTCTTGGATTTCCCATTCATGAGGACTGGCAATCAGACCTCTTCGACCTCTTAGCGTGTCCAGTTCAGTCTACAGAGCGGCACTCTAGGTGGTGTGGGTGTGCTGACAAAATGACCCGAAATGCTCATTTATAAGAGATATCTCATTTGGAACTTTTGGAAAGTGTCCCCAGAGAATTTGTGAGTGTACCAATTAAATATTAATCACACAAAACACACTTTTTCACAGTTTTCACTGTTACTGCTGCGGCGCATCTGAGTCTAACACATTGCCGTTTTTTCCCTGGATTTTTCCTGGAATGCGACGCACTTCACCTGGAGCATGCCACATTCATTTTGCGTTCTCAGCCACGTGTCATGCGTGGTTGACTCGCGGTTGATGCGCTATTGAGAATGGTTCGGATTTAATAGGTTGCAATTCTTCGCGTGTCCGCCAGATGGCAGATATTCATGAATTGTAATGCGCATGCACTTCAGTAATGTGTCGACTTGCAGGTGTTTCGTTTAAAAAAGATACCATAGTGTGCTATTGTAACCTGGCCTTGAGACTGAAGGAAGAGGTTGCAAAATTGTATCAATTTAGGCTTTTCATATTAAAGAAAGACAAAGACCAGTTTCGGTTACAGTATTCTCCAGACACCCGCCGTCTGCCATGAGTGTACAAATGCAGCCCGTGTTCCAAAAACCCGACAGAACGTACGCGTATTTGATATGGGCCGCGATTAATGCAACAGATGATAAGATGGCAACAGTTGTTCAAATTTATCAGTATTTTGTCAAAAACTATGACTTTTACAAATTTTCACCAGCTCCTCATACGTGGAAGCGTACAATAAGGAAAAGGTTATGTAGCGATCCCTGTTTTTATCGTATTGAGCCACAATTTGTTGGAGGGTATTGGTGTGTATCACCGGCTTTTTCCTGTATCTATGATCATGCAGACGGCAAAAGGCGAAGGGTCGTGTTAAAACCAACTAAGAAACGACAGTCGCTGCCAAGCAATGCACCGGCACCGGCTTCCGATAACGGTCCCACCGTCAGTGACAACCCTGAGCCTGAGCCGGATTTCGCGTGCAGTTTCGATCAAGCTTGCATGTACCTAAGCAATTTCCAGCCTCATCAGCTGACTACAGGTGGACTAGTCCCGCTGCAAACTATCGACGTGGATGATCAAGAACACTGGACTGGCAGTGGACCGGCGCCGGCGCCAGCTGAATGGGAAATTCTATGGTGAGTATTGTTGCCGTATTATTTTCGGTGTTTTTTTTATTTTGACAATACAGTATCAATATCGGTGCGATTCAAAAGTCAAGCGATTCTCCTGTGAGCAATATCATTGGCTGAGCGGCTTCAAGAGTACTGTACTGCAAATACTGAACAATTGGTGGAACGCTAGGCGCATGCGCATTGGAACCTTCTTAAAACGCATATGCGTGTCATTACATCCACGGTAGGCGCATGCGCATGTGAACAGGAGACGCCCCCCGACAAAATTATTGGTGGGACTGGCTGGGAACTTCTTTAGACCATTACAGTAAAACTTTTCTTTTTGTTTCTCCTCAGAAAAGAAAGCGGCTAATGGAGGGATTTCGATGGATAATATCACTTTGTGTAACAATGCCTGCACATTGCTGAATCGGATTTAAAAAGCCACGTACCGGAGTCTACAGTTTAGTGGCCGTTGTTATTGATTAGGATAGAATACTGTACCTGAAACAGTATGCTGATGTTTTCCGGCCGTACAGTATACAATACTTTTTTTATAAACAGTATACTGTGTAATAAACCCGAAAAAATAAAAACTATGCATTTATTCTACATGTATTACAGTACTGTACATACTGTACAGTATGTGTCTTCTATACAGTGCCAGTACATACAGTACAGTACTGTATGTGTCTTTTTTAATACTCTTGTACTGAGCATGCCGACAGTATACAGTACAGTGTGCCTGGACCGTAGTGTACATTCTAGAAACATTGTATTTTGTTACAGTAGCAAAGGAGCTAATGGAACAATGTAAAACAAATCAACATTTTCTTTTATTGGTGGAGTAAGTACAAAAACATTTATTTACAAATACTGTACAATGTAGAAACATTTTAAGTGCACAGCAATTCAAAACATCAACAGGTGTATGGTTTACTGCTACAGTAGTGAAAACATTTATGTATAGAAAGTAAAAACATTTACAGTCAGTCAGTATGGTTTACAGTCACATGTTTTAAAAACAAATTCTTTATTCATAAAATATACAAAACGCAACATCTCCTTTATTAAAGTCAAAACATATACAGTGGGATGGTGTGCAAACGGTCTGCACCAGTACGTCTCGAGGGAGCAGGACAGGCCCGGTTTTTCAGGACAACCTTGAAAACCGTGCCTGTTTGCGGCCCTCCGAGACTGGAATTGTGCAGGTCCTGTGTGTGTACAGCAGGTTAAAACATTTCTGTATAAATACAAGTTCAAAAACACACAACAACATCTCCTTTCTTTAAGTACAGCAGGTCAAAACATGTACAATACAGTTCAGCACAACAGTATGGTCTTACCTGTGATTAAAAAAATTCTTTATTCATAAAATACAGTATACAAAACGCAACATCTCCTTTATTAAAGAAACATACAGTATACAGTACAGTGGGATGGTGTGCAAAACAGTCAGTCAGGCCTGCACCAGTACAGTCCTCGAGGGCAGCAGACAGGCCCGGTTTTCAGGACAACCTTGAAAACCGTGCCTGTTTGCGGCCCTCCGGGACTGGAATTGTGCAGGTCCTGTGTGTGTGTGTACAGCAAGTTAAAGAAGTAAGTTAAATACAGTACAGCAGGTCAAAACATCTCCTTTATTTAAGTTCAGCAGGTCAAAACATGTACAGCACAGTTCAGCACAACAGTATGGTCTTACTGTTCCCGTGATTAAGCCATAGAGTTCACCACATTGTCCATCCATGGCCGATTCCTTGCATGGCGCAAAACGCCATTAATGCAGTCTCGAACGCCTTTCATTACAGGATCTGTAATTGGATAAAAGCGCCGCATTTCATCCCGAATGTTCTTTCTTAAATTGTCAGGAAGCGCCTTTTTTACGCGATATCCGTCGTAGTTAACTTTGAAGGCCCAGTCGCAGTACAACGAGTAGGGAACATGGTGCTTAAAAAGCAATAAGGCATACTTGTGGGGTGCACCAGCACTCATCACCCTATACTTCTCCCTGAGCGCCGGTGGCAGATCGCACAGGGTGATGTCGGGCACCGTATCGATGCGAGCGAATGTAGGTCTTCTGCAAGCGGGTGTGCTTGAGGCGACGGGCGATGGTAGGTTGTCTGGGAGGAAGCTTTCCTCCGGTCTTGGTCGCCGTGTTGTCTCCTGGCGTGGTCTTGACGGGGTTGTCATGTCCTCCTCAACGGCATACATGTACACTACATCTTCTGGTGGAGGGGGTGCGCTTGGTGATGGAAGGGGGTCAATGCTCCCATTCATCACATCCATGTCAACCCCCTGCTCCGGCGTCGGGGAAACAGGGGTATTAACACCTAGCAAATGATGTATACCCGCTATGTCAGCTTCTATCTTCTCCAGCCATCGATCGATCCGTTGATCCATATCTAGCATCCGTTGATCCATATGTAGCATCCGTTGCTCCACATTTAACATGGTCTCCAGAAGCAAATCTATCTTTGCTAGCACAATAGAGTTCCCGGGGAGATCCACACTTATCCCATTCAGCATCCGGTCTAACGAGCTACTTCTTGTGCATGGCGTGTGGACATCTGGGTGGATGGGTGCAATGGAGGATGAGATGGGGGTTCCATGGAGAGAAGCGGCAGCGACGTCGAAGAAGGGTGGAGGAGGGGACCTGTGGATATCCGGTAGAGGGGAAGCGGCAGCGTCGTTGAAGAGGGATGGAGAAAGTGACTTTTGGCTTTCCGGGCAAGAAGCAGAGTCGTCTAAGAGCAAAGGAGAAAATGACCCGTGGATTTCAGAGGCAGCAGCGTCGTCGGATAGAACCGGAGAAGATGGCCTGTGGGTTTCCGGGAGGGCGGGGGCAGCGTCGAGGACGAGGGGTGGAGAAGACGGGCTGAAGATTTCCGGTACAGCGGCGGCAGAGTCGTCGAAGCGTATGTGAGGAAGTGGTCTGCGGGTTCGATGGGTTGGCTGCCAATCGTTTTGCGTTGAGAGTACATCACCGTATATCTTCTTGACAGAATAAGGCTGACGTCTATGAAAACCCTTAGCCTTTGGGGTCAGCAGAAGGTTTTCTTTATTGGCCTTAGCCTGTCGCTTTTGCTTTGGCATGGAAACGGCAACCACCTTTCGCTTTTTCTGCATGACAGGCACGGCAGAGGCGAGTGGGTTCCTGCGTCCGTAGAATCGGCGTTGCTCCATGGAAGCAGGTGGCACAATGCAGTATCTGGACAAGGGCAAGTTCAGATAAAGATCATCGAGTGGTGGGCTATGCAAAGTGTGTAACCTTTTATGCATGGCAGCGAGGTACAGGTGTTGAAAGTGGGCGTACTCTAATGTGAGTCATTACCGTATGAATACACCATCCATTTTCTGGATTCACTGCACATTGAATACACATCGACTAAATATCGAATATACATTCTTGTGTTTGTATTTCTTTCTACTCGCAGCAATGGTTGTTAAAAAGATTTCCAAGGATCTCAGCATGCGAATTAAGGAGATGTACATGAGCGGACACAGAATTGCTGCTATCCAACGCTGGTTAGCTAATTCTGGCCTCGTTGTGCCAACAACCACCGTGAGCTATCATGCACATGGAAAGAACAGAAAACGCAAAAGGGTACCAAGGGTAACTAACGCGTAAGTATATTTATAACACTTTTAAAAAAACATTAGATCCAATAATGTACTGTACATCTACAATACTGTATCTAATATTTTGTATATTCATATTTATATTACAACAGTATATATATTTTGTATATTTATATTTATATTACAACAGTATATATATTTTGTATATTTATATTTATATTACAACAGTATATACTGTATATTTTGTATATTTATATTACAACAGTATATATATTTTGTATATTTATATTTATATTACAACAGTATATATATTTTGTATATTTATATTTATATTACAACAGTATATATATATTGTATATTTATATTACAACAGTATATATATTTTGTATATTTATATTTATATTACAACAGTTTTATATTGCTGCATATTAATAGAACAATATATTGTATTTTGTTGATCTACTGTCTCTAATATTTTTACTTACCGGAATGTTTTTCTTTACATTGTAGGGAGACAACTCTTCTAGTGGACAAAATAAGTGAGGAGAATGATGAGAAGAGTGCATTAAGGGTCTATACACTCTGCATGCAAAACCACAATCTCACTGTATCCGAGACCAGCATAAAGAAGATGAGACGCAGCATTGGATGGAAATATGGACGTGTGAGGTTAGTACTGGACAGTACAGGAGGTAAAAGTGTTGTTTAGGAAACTGTACTGTACCGCTAAAATTATTTATTCCTTGTCATTACAGAGCGTACCCCATGATAAGGGACGCAAACAAAATCAAAAGAGTGGTCCAGGCCCAGGCATGGATGGACAGTGGGGAAACTTTCCAGGATTGCATCTTCACTGACGAGTCTACTGTGTCGCTGGAGAGATTTGCAAGCTTTGCGTTCCACAAAAAAGGCCGCATATCTTTGAAGCCGTGGCCAAAACACCCCGTGAAGCTGCATGTGTGGGGCACCATCTCTAGGCGTGGACCAGGATGCATTGTCATCTTTGAAAGTAAAATATATGAAATATAATGTAGCCTTATGCACTGTACTTTACTAGTGTAGCCTTACTGTATGCACTGTACTGTACTATTGTGCAGTTTTTTGAGCACTTTTCTTTTCTTGCTATAGGAATCATGAATAAAGCTTTCTTCCAAGACAACATTGTCCCTGAGATACATCACACGCGAGTTCCCGAATGGTCACCGCTTCTACCAGGGCAACGATACGAAGCACACCGTGTCAACAGCGCATATCCTTGAGCGCGGTATCAACTGGGTGAAGACGCTAGCAGAGTAAGTGCGGTAACCGTGTCTCATTTTTTCCCACTGTTTTTATTGTGTACTGTATCTCTTAAACTAATTGTCCTTTTTTTCCAATGACAGATCGCCAGACTTCAATCCGATCGAAATGGTCTGGCATCAGCTGAAGGACCATATCCGGAAAGTGGCGAAACCCTCCAAAAAGGACGAGTTGTTGAAAGGCATAATGAGTTTTTGGAACATGTACTCACCGTGGAACGCTGCAATACATATATAGACCATATTGCCACTGTGTTGCCCATTGTGATCGCGCGTGATGGGCAAGCATCAGGAAAGTAGTACTGTGCTGTAGTATTGTAAGTACAGTATGATACAGGTAAATATGGCACAGATTTTTTCTTTCCCAATAGTCAGAGTATACAGTAGTTACAGTTTTTTCTTTACAGAGAGAGCAGCACCAGCCATCAGGTTACAGTACATAGTATTTAACAGTAGTCAGAGTATACAGTAGTTCCAGTATAGACTAGTTTGACAGTACTACAGTAACTGCCTATAAACTGCTCAATTTTTTTCTTTCCAGAGAAAGCAGCACCAGCCATGTACAGTAGTACTACACATCACACAATGCCATAATACAGTACGCACATAACTGCACTAATTTTTTGTTTTCTTGTCGTTTCAGGAAAAAGGGTGGACTGGGGGGAGGTGGGTGTTGTGTCCAGTCTAATCTGCTTGTACAGTCAAATGTACAGTATATAAACAGCAGTAATGATGTACACAAAACCTCTCCTCTCTCAATGAACTACTGTACTGTACACAGAATGAGGAACAAGATAAAGACGGAAAAAATAATATTACTATATATATATATAAAATATATATATATTATACATTAATATACATATATATATATATACATTATACATTAATTACAGTATATATTATTATATAATATTCTTATAAATGTGCATTATTCATGTTTTCCCATGTTTTACAAATGTTTTCTAAATGTTTATCCAATTTCAATCTGCCAGAAGAACTTAATAAAGACAGCATTATGTATTATTCATGATTATTTTTATATTTGTATTTTTTGGTTCCTGATAAAATAAAATGAATATTTATTCACATTCCTGCTAATCATAATCATTGACAACAACCACAACCCCCCCCCCCCCCACCCCTTCAGTACACCAATGAATAAGAATGAATGACAAAACAACATGAATCAGTTAATCGTTTTTTTAACTCTCAATTCTCACAATGCTGTGCAAATCAGATTTACATTTCAAAATCGAGAAGGGATTTTCCAAAGCGTTACCGTAAACTAAGCCTCAAAGGGTTGGGGGGGGTGAGTCATGTGCAGTAAGCAGCAAGCTCCCATCTCTAAAAGGATTAGAGTACACGCAGGCGCAGTGAGGTGATTGACACTCGGCTAGGGACGGATTAAAAACACAATGACTAACTAACTTCAGAAAATTAACGACTCTGTGGAGAGAGGGGGTTTGGTGACTCATGCGCAGTAAGCAGCAAGCTCCCATCTCTAAAAGGATTAAAGTACACGCAGGCGCAGTGAGGCGATTGACGCTCGGCTAGGGACGGATTAAAAACACAATGACTAACTAACTTCAGAAACTTAATGACTCTGTGGAGAAAGGGGGTTGGGTGACTCATGCGCAGTAAGCAGCAAGCTCCCATCTCTAAAAGGATTAGAGTACACGCAGGCGCAGTGAGGCGATTGACGCTCGGCTAGGGACGGATTAAAAACACAATGACTAACTAACTTCAGAAAATGAATGACTGTGGAGGTGTCTGTCAATAAGAGTTTGTGTGTGCGTGGAGGAGGGATGAAGGATTAGTCGTGCAGCACTTCAAAGAAATAACATACTGTACTGTAGAGTACAGTAATTTCAAAAGGCAGTTCATCATAATACTGTAATTTGATCCCTACACCCCCCAAATACAGTACATAAAAAGCACACAAATCAACCATGTGCAGGCAAACGCACAGATTTAATATCGTAATATCAAGATTGTTTTTGCAGGCTTGTGGATAAAATAACAGTTAAAAGTTACAGGCGCATGAGCAGGAATATACTAGCTCCCATCCGAAAGAGAATTACACACAGGTGCATAGAGAGGTGATGCTCTGTGCAAATCAAATTCGAGAAGGGATTTTCCAAAGCGTTGCCGTAAACAAAGCCTCAAAATTCCCATCTCAAAGAGAATTACACGCAGGCGCAGTGAGGCTTTGTATCTCGGCTATGGACTGATTCAGAACACAATGGCAAGATTCAGTAAATTAATGACTCTGTGGAGAGGGGGGGGTTGGGTGACTCATGCGCGGTAAGCAGCTCCCATCTCAAAAAGGATTACACGCAGGCGCACTGAGGCTTTGTAGCTCGCCTATGGACGGATTCAGAACACAATGGCAAGATTCAGTAAATTAACGACTCTGTGGAGAGGGGGGGGTTGGGTGACTCATGCGCAGTAAGCAGCTCCCATCTCAAAAAGGATTACACACAGGCGCACTGAGGCTTTGTAGCTCGGCTATGGATGGATTAAGAACACAATGGCAAGATTCAGAAAATTAACGACTCCGTGAAATTTCAAATCCTTGAGCTAGCGTTCGTGGGGGAGGGGGCTACAGGGTACAGCTGCATGAAGTTCAAAGCTAAAGACATACTTTAATTTCAAAAGGCAGTTCATCATAATAATACACCTCCAAATACAGTACGTAAAAAGCACACAAATCAACCATGTGCAGTCAAACGCACAGGGTCGCAGTCAAAAGCTACAGCACAGATTGAATATCGTAATACAGTAAGATAATTTTTGCAGGCTTGTGGAGAAAATAAAAAAAATTACAATAAATTTTTTTTTTTTTTTGGTCACTCACTAAGGCAAGCCAGCAGTGGTGGGCAAAGTTACAGGCGCATGCGCAGTAAAATCCTGCTGTGAAGCAGGAATGTGATTGAAACCAGACACACGTTCAAAGGAATGGTGTGGGAGAGATGTACTGCATTGCACAGAAGATAAGAAGTTGAAATACCCTACAGTGCAGTTAATTATCCTGAGCGAGGGGAGAGCGCTGTATATGCAGAAATGTGACACTGTTACAGTACTGTACACGCCTATGCATTTCAACAATTTTCAAATGAGACATACTGTACAGCAGCACAGCACTGCAAAGGCATGAATACTTTAAATATGCAAATTTACAATTACTGCGCGCGCACACACAGATTGTGTACTGACGTAGGTTGAACCGCGAAGGTATTAGACTTCAAAGACAACAGCTCGCAAACGCCCCCCTGAGTTTTTACACGGCATTGCAGTATTGCAGACAGCGAGAATAAAATGCTAATATCACGAGCGCAAAAATAACGCAGTTCACTCCGGGCGAAAACGACAAAAAAATCGCACCTAACCGGGATAATCTGAAAGTCGCGGATCTAGCCGACTTAGACTCAGATCGGCCGTCACTGTATGAACCTGGGAGTCATTGAGCGCCTCGGAACCTCTAAGGAAAAACTTCTATAAAAAGTCAAAAAATTTCAGTAAATTTCAATCTGGCTTTTGAACCAAATCACTCCACAGTAACGGCCCTCTTAAAAATTTCAACGAAATCCCCTGAGGAAGTGTGTGCAAGCGCACGAAACGCATAGGGTTTTTTCATAAGCTTGTTCTGACGAACTGATGAGAGGAACGCTACAGATTTGGATTAGAAGCAGGAAGGACATTTCCCCTCAAAGCCCGCCCACCAGTGACGTAACATCCGCCTGAGGAACACGGAACACGGGAAAGCACAGGAGCACGCCAATGGACGTCACCATGCAGCCAGAGGAGGACTTACATCTCTTCACACCCGATATCCACTGCCTGTTTGTATCAGCCATCCTGTGAGTAGGGCTCCGGTTTTACTCCACCGGATTGGCGGTCTCTCTGTCATTCGCATATTTTCAATTTTATATTGTTTTAATTTGTATTAAATTAGCTTTTATTCTCAGCCTTGCCATTGTATGTCCTATGTTTGTCCTGTTTGTCTTGTATTGTCATGTATTGTCATGTAGGTGTGTTTGTCATTGATCCACTTATCCTACAGTATGTCGGCTGTGTTGCACTATATATTTTCTTTTTCTATTTCATATCACGTAACGCACAGAGAAAATCGCATCTGATTATCCGACGGTTTAGGAATTGAAGGGTTGCTCCTTTGGACGTGTTTCCTCACGATTTGGACTTCCAGGACAATTATCATATTGGACTCGTAAGGCACCGGTATCTCTTTTGTTTTCAGACCCTCATAAAAATGTCAACGAAATCCAATGTGTATGGAACAGGGACAGTTGACTGGTGCAATATTCCTAGATTTTGCAAAGGCTTTTAATACTATTGATCATGCTATTTTGATAACCAAGCTCCAATACTCAGATATTGGACCACATGCTTTAAACTGGTTTAACTGTTATTTATCAGGAAGATTCCAATCTGTGTCTTTCTCAGACTCCAACTCTAACCACTTGGAGATTACCTGTGGGATCGTGCAAAGCCTCTGTTCTCGGACCTGTACAATTTTCTGTCTTTATAAATGACCTGCCCACAGTTTGGAAAACAATTTCTCTGCGTATGAATGCTGGTGATACTATTCTAAATGCACGTGTTTCCAGCCTCTCTGACCTTAAAAATTTACTGTATTCTGATTTCTCAAAAGCCAAAAACTGGATCACGCAAAAAAAAAACAACAGTTTTTAAACACTGACAAAACATTAACTACCGGTATAGTGTTTGGGAAAAGGTCTGACATTTGTAAGATGCCAATGACAGAGCTACTGATTAGAACTTGCTGTAACATCAATCTTGCCTCAGTTACAACCTTTAAATATTTGGAAATGTGGCTTGACTCCAATTGACTAGGTTGGCTATCCCTCGAGTCCAGACATAATGTACATCTTTCCTGTCTCACCTTCTAGTACTTTCTGGACAAGTTACCCAATTATCTAAGCAGGCTTCTCACCCCCCACTGTACACAGCACTTATCTCAAGATACGTAAAGAGTCTGGTCGCTCTTTCTTCTCATACCAAACCCCCCACTGCTGGAGCAATTTACCTGAGTCCATCAAATCTGCCTCCTGTCTAAATGAATTCAAGACTTTGCCTGTTTCCTACTTTAAACATGTTTTTAACTGTAACTTGTAATGTTGTCATCTTTACTTTGTGCCAGTGGCGTAGCTAGACATGTGCAGGCCCCGGGGCAAAAAAAAAGTCCAGGGCCCCCTCATGTCTCTCTCTTTTTTTTCTCCCCCTCATGTCTCTCTCTCTCTCTCTCTTTGCACTCTCTCTCTCTCTGCTCTCTCTTTGCTGTCTCTTTGCTCTCTCTCTGTTCTCTCTCTTCTCTCTCTTTTCTCTTTCTTTGCTCTCTCTCTCTCTCTATCTATCTATCTACTTTCTCTGATCTCTCTCTCTGTTCCCTCTTTGCTCACTCACTCTCTCTCTCTCTCTCTCTGCTTTGTCTCTCTCTTCTCTCGTTTTGCTCTCTCTCTTTGCTCTCTCTCTTTGCTCTCTCTCTTTGCTCTCTCTACTCGGTCTCTCTCTGCTTTGTCTCTCTCTCTTTCTCTTTTCGCTCTCTTTCTTTGGTCTCTTTCTCTCGTCTCTCTCTCTCATATCCTTCTTTTCCCTCATGTATTTCTCTCTTGCACTTCATTTTCTCTTTGTGTCTGTTTTTACCCCTGTGATTTAACCCTTCCCCTCCCTCTCACCTTTCCCAGCCTGTCTCTCAGTCCAGTCCCACGCTGCCCTACTTGAGGCCCCATCCACTTACGGAGGTTCTGCAGAGGAAGGAATTTCCCCTCTGTCCTTCCTACTGCATCTCACGGCCCTGCCCCCGACCCAGGCCCCGCCCACCTGCAGAGTAAGGGATTTCCTTCCTCCATCTCTGACCCACAATGTGCCACCAACAGAGGGGGCATCTTTTCCTGGTAAAATATTTGATAAATAATAAATAACAGTCTTTATTTTTTTTAGAACAACCTGTTGCCCAAATGATTGATATTAACCCTTTGGGAGCCCCAAACATAGGCACTACGTTTTGGGTTCTGGCCCTCCAGGGGAGATCGCATCCTGCACTCCTATGTTGTGCAGGGAAATGAGGTGCTACTCTGTAAGACACAAAACTGGATGGATAAAGGGCCATATTTACATGAAGTGTTACTCCATAAAACACCTTCCATGCTGAAAGACTCCTTACAGAAGATTCACTTGGATGGACCATTAAGCACCATATGTACTTAGTCGTGCTGGGAGGTGTCTAATGGAGTAGCACTGCTTACCCAATATAGCCCAGTATCTCTCTGAGCTGATTAACGTGTATTTTAATTTAGGTGTGGCTATTTCCCCATGTTTACTAACTGGTGCTTTTAAATAACCTTCCAGCCCATTCAAGTGAATGAGAGGTGTGAGTGAATGAGAGATAAGGTGTCTTCTGGTGGCAGAAGGTTCCTTGTGGAACAGCATCACTTAGTAAATAGGGGCAATTCTCTTTTCTGTGTGAAATATATACTATGTTATTGGAAGACCCTCTTTCATTCTAGTTTGCTGTGGCCTTCAGTTAAGTTTGTGTTTGCGAACACGATCTCCACCAGCAAACAAGCAAGAAGCCCATGAGGTAGCTGAAAAAAGAGAATAGGTGCAAAACAGCGCTAGAATTATAAATATAAA